>JAOTQG010124500.1:0-10375 GCA_025631175.1 Iris virginica | reverse complement strand
AAATCAAGACATGAAAATAGGTAGGGACTAACTCGACAAAAACGTAATAGGTTAGGGACCAAAAAGGGTGTTTTGCCGAATTATAGCTTAGCATTAACTAATGTATTTTTTTTCTTTCTCGGCCGGTACCCCATACAGAACTGTAAGATTTTCTAATTTTGATTTGTTTAGCAAAATCATCGCTAGCAATCAGCAGGGCTAATGAGGAAAATCCCTAGTCAAGTTAGACTGCGCTGGGCAAGTCACGTTCTCCTTGATCCTTTTTTCTGGGTGTTTCAACCGCAATCTCCTTGGAGTCGGGAATCATTTTACCACACTGCACATAGTTGCTGGCAAAGAAAGTGAAATAGACCAAGTTAATAGCTCCTACAGCAGCGATGATGTAGTAGTAGTAATCGAGCCTGTTCATATTGAGGTCGTGGCCACCCAACCATGGTGTTCGGCCTACTCTTTTTGTTATCGCGTGTATCACATTAACTATGAAGGAGCTTAGGTAGCTTGCCATCGATAAGGTTACAAAAAAGACCGAACCAGCCACACTTCTCATGCTCTCTGGCATTTGTGTGGTGAAGAATTCCATCATGGCCACATTTTCAAAGGCTTCTGTTAAGCCTGATAACACAAACTGAGGCATTAACCATGCGAGACTCATAGGTGAAACAAAAGAGCCCTTTTCTAGGGCTGCAGCACGACGCCTTGCCTCAATAATCCCAGCTGCTAACATGCACATAATCGACATTATGATTCCTGTCGTAATTCTATGTGCCATTGTCAATCTCACATCCTTTTTTAGTATTCTCTTTAGCACCGGGATATAGACTCTTTCATAAAAGAGAATCCATATAGCGAGGGAAACCATCCCAGACATGGTCATCCATCCCGGTGGGACGCTGAAATGAGACCCAACTGATCTGTTCATCTGCATTGCTTGAAGCATCCCAAAACTGTTCTGTTGGTCCAGCACTAGCATACAACCCACCCCCGTAACCCAAACAGGAACTATCCCTACTAAGCATTTCAATTGTTCGACTTGCTGCACACTGCACAATCGCCAACTGTTTTTGGGCATCCGTAGATCATTTAATTCGTTCACTTCAACAATGATTGCCGCCTTATCTAGCCACCCGAATCTACTGGTCTGGGGAAGCTTGCTTACTTGTGCACCAGCCACTGCATCAATTGGAGGATCGTGAAATGAATACTCGCTAGTGGATTTCAGGGTGATCTTTCTTTTCCGAAAAGCTGCCACGAGCACCTTGGCCATGTCCGCAAAAATGCTACCTTGGGGCTTTACATATATGTAGGTATGTCGACCGATCAAGGATAGGAGTATGGAAATAAATAGACATGCGGATGGAATTATGAAGCCGACAAACCAGCTGATTTCAGTTTGAATGTAGACGACGAGGCTGAGAGCAATCAAGAGAGCCATCGTAAATGACAAGTACCACCAATTGAAGAAGCTTTGGATCTGCTTTCGACCCTTTTCTGTGGCGGTATCAAACTGGTCAGCGCCAAAGGCAATGCCACAAGGTCTAACACCGCCTGCTCCAACAGCAAGTAGCCCAAGGGCGGCGAAAAGTATTCCCAGCTGCCATCTCTGGGCTTCGATGCAACGATCAAGCTGATCATGGCAAGTAGGTGGTCTGAATCTAGGTACAGCAGAAGTGAGCGTCATTGCTCCCATGCCCTGATGCATTATAAAATGTACATGCAACGGTCAAGTTTATCGCGAAAGAGACAACGCTCTCTGTCAATCTCGCTCATAAAGTAGCAGTAAATATAGATCAATGAGAGAAAATTTCTTAGAAAGGACGATGAAGATACCAGAAAAGAAGCGAAGGTGCCAAGGAGGAGTGTGAGAAACCTGCCAAGATAAGCGTCAGAGAGGAAAGCACCTGCCAACGTCGAAATGTTGGAGGTGCCACCCCATATGCTAACCACGTTCACCAACATTATCCCGCTCATGTTGTACTTGGTTCTCAAATACACTGTTAGGTTCGCTATCAAGCTCATAGATGCCAACTTCTCAAACGACTCGTTCGCTTTTCAAACAAATAGTTCCGAAAATTATATTAGTTGCATTACCGATAGATAATACACAAAAATAAATGTTCTCAATGAAAACATATACTGCTGTCGAATGTTTACCAAGAATGTATTTGATGGCTCTCCAACCACCTCTTCTCGGTGGTGGTGGTGGACGAATGTATGGCTTATGTTGTAGCTCTCTGGGGGAAGATGGGTCTCCGGTTGACATTTTTCCCTCCTGGCCTGATCAATCTCCTTCTCTCTATCTCCACACACACAGATTCTCTCCTATCAGTCTCTCTCTCTCTCTCTAGACACACACACACACACACACACATGTATTAGTTCCAGGCGAGTACAGTGGTCTAGAGAGGAACTGTCAGAAACTGATCACTAGGGATGTCCAGTAACAAACCCATTCAAGTCTTCCCCAAGAATAGCGCAATTTCTTTCTAAATGTATTACAGAACTATATTTATTAATTTGTGGTCTTAAAAATTTGACAAAAATCTTGTTATTATAGTTTACAGGTCAAGTGGAAAACAAATTAATTAAGAAGAATAAACTTTAGAATATATTTTTAATGCAATTAATTCAACCTGACATTTTAACATAATTTGTCATGAAGAATATTCGACCGCAAAAATGGCGCACCCGGACGTTGTGGCATTTTTTTCTGATCACATATTTGGCCTACATTTGTGTAACTTATGTGGTTAATTTGCATGTGTAATATACATGTGCTACCAAATAAAATCGTGGTCCATGTTTTAAAAAAAAAAAAAAAAAATTAGAAGAAGTCGTCGCCATGAATCTTTCACACGTGCAGTTTTGCCGGAATGAATTCTTGTACAAGTTCTAGTCTATCTGTTTCTTCTTCAGTCTGATCAGTGGCAGTGAAGGAAAACTGGATTTGTAACCCTAAATCTGAAACTACAAGCTTAGGTTTGGGTAGTTAGCTAGCCTTTGAAATTAACCGGGCACTGCATCTGACGTATTTGCCTAAATTAAGTACATTGTCAGGTGCCGAACTGGCCGGAAATTAAACCTCTTGTCATCACATCCTTGCATGGTGAAGTTAGGTCGTGCCGTCAAATGCATGTTCTTCGTGATCCTTCTTTCTGCTGCGGGTGGGTGTAGCCACGTTTCCTTGGCTCTCCGTCGACTGCAACTCCTTCGTGTCAGGAATCAATTTCCCCGAGTGTGCATAATTGCTGGCGAAGAGAATGAAATAGACCAAGTTCACAACTGCTAGAGCACCGATCAAGAAGTAGTAGTATTCGAGCCTGTTCTTATTGAGGTCGTGGCCACCCAACCACGGCGTGCCCCCATCCTTTTTAGTTACAGCGTGAATCACGTTCACGATGACTGTGCTGAGGTAGCTTGCAATCGATAAGGTGACGAAAAAGACCGAACCAGCCACGCTTCTCATGCTCTCTGGCATTTGTGTGGTGAAGAATTCCATCATGGCCACATTCTCAAAGGCTTCTGTTAAGCCTGCTAACACAAACTGAGGCAGTAGCCATGCAAGGCTCATAGGTGAGAAAAAGGTGCCCTTTGCCAAAGCTGCATCGCGACGCCGCTTCTCAGTAATCCCGGCTGCTAACATGCAAAGAATCGACATAACGATACCTGTTGTAATTCTCTGTGCCGTTGTCAATCTGACATCCCTTTTCAAGATTTTCTTTAGACTTGGGATGTAAATCCGCTCGTAAAAGAGTATCCATATTGAGAGAGCAATCATCCCCGACATGCCTAACCAGCCTGGCGGGACATTGAAATGGGATCCAACCGATCTGTTCATCTGCATTGCTTGAAGCATGCCGAAAGTGTTCTGTTGGTCCAGCACTAGCATACAACCCACCCCTGTAAACCAAACCGGCATGATTCCTACCAAGCATTTCAACTCCTCGACTTTTTGCACACTACATAGTTTCCAACTGTTTCTGGGCACGCGTAGATCATTCAATTCATTCGGCTCAACAATGATGGCCGCCCTGTCTAGCCACCTGAATCTACTGGTAGGTGCTAGCTTGATTACTTGTTCCCCAGGTTCTGCATCAATGGGAGGATCATAAAACGAGTACTGGCTCGTGGATTTGAGGGAGATCTTTCTTTTCCGAAAAGCTGACACAAGTACCTTGGCCATGTCCGCGAAAATGCTTCCCTGGGGCTTCTTGTATATGTAGGTGTGACGCCCAATCAAGAAAATGACTATAGCGACAAATAGACAGGCTGTTGGAATAATGAAGCCGATCACCCAGCTGATTTCAGTTTGGATGTAAACAACAACGGTGAGAGCTATCAACAGAGCCATCGTAAATGACAGGTACCACCAATTGAAGAAGCTTTCAAGGTCTTTTCGACCTTTTTCTGTCGTGGTGTCAAACTGATCAGCACCAAAGGCAATGCCACAGGGTCTTACGCCGCCTGCTCCAATAGCAAGCAGGCCAAGGCCTGAAAAGAGGATTCCCAGCTGCCATCTCTGGGCTTCAACGCAATGATCAAGCTGATCACGACAAGTAGGTGGTCTGAATTCTGGTATGGCCGACGTGAGTGTCATTGTCCCCATTCCCTGTTCAAGAAAACCATCACGATTGCAGAACAAATGAATTGCATAACGCATAAAGCAAAGCTTTTGTTATTTGAGAGGATGCAATTCAATATGGGGAAAAATGAAAATGACGGGCGAGATGCCATACCAAAAAAGAAGCAAAGGTGCCGAGGAGGAGAGTGAGGAATCGGCCAATATATGCATCGGAGAGGAAAGCACCGGCCAACGTCGAAATATTGGAGGTGCCACCCCATATGCTCACCACGTTCACCAACATTATCCCGCTCATGTTGTAATTCGTCCTCAAATACACTGTTATGTTCGCTATCAAGCTCATCGACGCCAACTTCTCAAACGACTCGTTCGCTTTTTCAAACATATATACACAATTCATAACATTATAAGTATCGCATTCATAAAAACATATTCATCAAATTGAAATATGGTTGTTCTGATCAGTCGAGATCGTGGGCTTACCAAGAATGTATTTTATGGATCTCCATCCACCTCCATTTCTCGGCTTCGGTTGCAGCTCCCCGGAGGAAGCATGGCTACTTCTTGTTGCCATTCTCTCTCTCTCTCTCTCTCTCTCTCTCTCTCTCTCTCTCTCTCTCTCTCTCTATATATATATATATATATATATATACAGTCTCCACGTACAGATCGACTCTGCTTCTCTATGAAAACATGTATCCAAGAACTGTTGATCACTAATGAATGATCCTAGGCAGGGAAAGGGTGGAAATCAGTAATCTCTATGGAGGTCTCTGTCTACCTGTTAGAAACTGATTACTCGGGTCAAAGCTCCTTTTATTAGACTTATGCCAAATAATCCGCGCGCCCTCTTTTTCCACTGTCACAATCCAATGTTTTTTTTTCTTAATTGAGAAAATTAAATTTAAAAAAATTGGTGGCTGTCCGATAATATGCATACCAGCGTTGACCAGAATTGCGGAGTCATGATTTTGTTGACGACGGACGAAGAAATAAAAAGAAAAGAGGGTATATCTAGTCAGAAGTTTTATTTATTTATTTTTTTGAATTTTTATAATGATTAAGGTAAAAATAAAAGAAATAGATAGAAAATTATGAGAATAACGAGAGAAAAATTTTAAAAATTGAAATCATAACCTAATTCACTCAACTGTACAGCTCCGAAAATATTCTACAAATTTCTTCAGTAGAATTCATTCCAATTAAGATAGTTTATCAAGGAAAAAAGAAATATTGACGCAAGCTAGTTTTCACATTTCTTATTGATAAAAGGCAATTTTGGGGGGTTATGTAATGTTAATGTAGCTTCTAAATATTAAGAGAGTGATCACCAAAGTAATGTCTAAGCCCAGGCCCAAGCCCAGTAGTGTTTGCTACTGGAAAGTAGGCCCACAGGCCCTAAATGAAATTTCGCGAATTCAAGCCCATCCGAATTTAAACCAAGGGCATCTCCAATCCCTATACTCTTTCATATTATCTCAGACCGTGCCAGTTCAACATTCCACTATCTTAGACTTATTTTTTTTTTCTCAAATTTTTAAAAAAAATTATCCCAATTCTCAAACTCCCCCAAATTTTATCACATCAACATTCCACTATTTTTTATTTTATCAATTTTATTTTTATTAAATTCAATTTTCTAATATATAATTATATTATAAATTGATTTTTTCTCAAATTTATTTATAAATATATAATTAATCATTAAAAAAATTCAACAACATAAAATATTATATATTAGAACTACATAAAATTATATAAAATAAACACACTTAAATTATATAAAATAAAAAGAGTACATTTCATTAAAATTACATAAGTAAATACGCATGAAATCGCTCGACACTTAAATTAATATATAATTATAAATTATTATTTATAAATATATATTTATAAATTTTATTTAAATATATATTTAATTATTTGAATAATTTTCTAATATATAGTAAATATATAATATATTATGCTGCAACTGTATTATTATTTAGTTATTATCAATATTAATAATTATATTATTATCATTATTATTTAAAAATATTATTATTTTGATATTATTATTTATTCATTTAATTAGTTATATAATAATTATTATTATGATGGTTATTAGTTTTATTATTATACTAATAAAATTTTATTATTATCATTAATAAAAATAGAAAAAAATTAATTAAGAATATATGTGTCACCTTGTGATTGATTTGGGAGTATTAAAGGATGAGAGTGAGGTTTGAATTTCATATCCTCCCTCTTATCTTCTTTCATCTTCTCTCATTTTCTTTCATCCCCACTACTTCAATGGTAAAATAAAATCTCATATTCTCTTTTATTTCCTTTCATCCTTGTATTGAGAATGTCCATTTTTCACATTTAGTCATCAAAATATTTTTTATTTTGAGAGACCATCAGATTTTCATTTATTTTATTAAAGGTTATTCCGTTACATTTTGACATTAGTAGGTCAATAAATTTCATATTCTGAAGGATAAAAGGGTCCACCACTCTCTATAATTGATAAGTATTAAAATTACCCAATTACCTCAAAACTCCTTTGAAGTTCCGACAAATTATATTATGTGTCTAAGCATATTTAGTAAAGTATGTCTATTTTGTACATAAAATTTATAAATTATATATATAATATGAATATAAAATATATATAATAATTATTAATATGATAATCAAATAACTCATGTATATTTTATATTTATAATAGGTACATAATTTATAAAATCAATGCATTTGCGAAAAAAAATAAGCATACTTTAGTAGGTATGCCTGAGCACGCCATATACCAATTGGTTCCTTCCCACCCGCTGCTTCCCTTCTTCCCTCTCGTTCTTCACCACAGCCCACCACCGAAACTCCAGCCACCTTCTTCCTTCCCCAAGCGTCGCCCCCGTGCATCCCTCTTCCTATCAAGCAAACCACTCCTATACTCCATTAAAACATCCTACCCTTTCCTCTCTTCCCCCTTTTGCCTCTCTCCCTCTGTCTTCTCTCTTCTTTCCATCCTCTCATCACAGCTCACATGATTGACCCGAACACACTACCAAATGGCTGATAAAAGAATGGATCATCAAATGGATCCCTTAATTCCTATCAAACCCAGTAATCACTAAGTGATCAACAGATCGGAAAAGGAACTCAACTAGAGGAAAGAAAACACATCAAACCAAGTGAACAAAGTCTGGGTTCGATCAGTTTGATTTGACGAAGAATCGGCGAAAGGAGTGAGGGGAGGAGGACGCGACGGAGAAGAAGGAGGAGGAATTTTAAGAACTAGGTTTGAGTTTGATTTGGAGATCTCAAGTAATCGATATTTCTGGTTCAAGATCTGGTTTTAATTTGGAGATCTAGGTCTGAACCGGAGAAGAAAAAGGTCCGTATATGCTTGTCATCTACTGTTAACGATACTTACCTCGGCGCACCAGATCATGATACCATGGCCTTGATTCGAGCGCACCTCGGTGCCGCTGTTGATGCGAATAAGGTCGGATTAACGTCGCCAACGCTCGCTTCACCAAATCTCCTTTGATCGTACCGATCCGGATAAGCTGATTAGTAATTGCCGATCTCCTAGCGTTCAATCTGTCAAGCGTTACGACGTCGATCTGTATGCTTGTTGTTTAACGGTACTTTAGTTGGAATTTGGAGAGACGGAGATCACCACGTTTTCTGAGCCACTGGTGATTTTTTTTATTCTGATTGTTAAACCCGTGGTCATTTTTATTTCATTTTAAAGGAATTAATCAAAAATTTAAATGATGGAAGAGCAAGAGAAAATCAGAAGAAAACAAAAAACAGATCTTGAACTGCAAACAGAAATTGCAAAAATGAATAAGGATCCGGTCAGGAGTTCGATTTATCGTGATTTATGATGATATTTTACCGTATATGGTTTTGATGTTTTGATGTTTTACTGTTTTAATAGTTTTTGAATTTATAAAAATGACTAATGTACCCTTCTCTCTTTCCAATTTGATGCAAATTTATACTTAATGGTGGGCTACTTGACAAGCCGGATCACTTGATAAGCCACATTTTCCACTTGCTTTCTTTTCAATATTTGCACGCAGGTGGCAGTTTTAGCAGGTGAAACAGCTTTCTCCCCATCCTTTACTTCGCCATTAAAGAGTTTGTCACAGAAAGAGGAAAAAGAAAAAAACGAGAACAAGAAAAAGAAAAAGAAAATGGGGAATGGGAGATTGGTGGCGCCGTGATTAGCGGTGGCGACGCGGGAGTGGATTTCTGCCAGGAGCCGAAGAGGTAGAAGATGCAGCTGAAGAAAACGACGATGTCGTAGGAGGTGAGCTGAGGGAATGGTTGGCGGAGGTGGGCTTAGAGGTGGGGTTGTAGTAAGTAAGGTTGTGACCCGCCATGGCCGACGACCGGTGGGGGTGGAAATGGTGGTGTATAGCGATTGTCGGTTAGGGCGGGGGTGGTGGGTCTGTTTGTTAAAAAGAATGAAAGATGTGGGTGTGAGCGGTGTTGTGTGTGAGAGTATATAAATATATATATGTTGGATTCAGCAATGGAACTGGAAGAAGAAGGAGGAGGAAGAGGGGTGGGGGACATGGGTTGGAACCAAGTGGGGAGGCATGGGCATGTGGTGGGGATTAAATTAGTGAGTATTTTGCTTGGAACGCATATGGAGTTTTGGGGGTCTGGTACAGCGAAAACTGCGCACGGCTTCAACTGAGGGAGAGAGGGAGAAAAGGAAGGAAGGGACTAGGGAGAGAGCAGTGAGGTGGTATCATGTGAGGAGGTGGGTTTTATGAACTGGGTTACTGGGATGAGGAAGAAGAAGAGGAAAGGGAGTAAGTGGGAGGAGAGAGAAATGAATGTATGGTGTTGTGTGATTTGATGTATTAAATTATGATATGATATATTTTATTTGATGGTGTGGTAGTGTTTATAGGTATAGGGGTATATAGATGAAAAGTAAAAATAAAAGTGATCAAAAACAAAAATAAAAAATGATATTCGTAATCAAATTGAGTGAAAGATGAAAACGAAAAAACTACTAAAAAAACGTCTTTGACCCAATCCTAAATCATTTGGTGGTGGTGTTTGCGGATGGATGGTGGTGTTTGAGAGTGATGGTGTTAGTGGTGGTGATATTTGATGGGGGCTGGCTGAATTGGGAACAATTTAATATTTAGTATTTTATTCAAAAATTATCACCAATATATTAAGAACTATTAAATAGTTTTAATAAATTTAATAAATTTATTTTTACAAATGAAATTTATTTTATTATAATAATTTTAAAATTATTTATAAGAAAAAGAAAATTTAAGTATATATATTTTTTATTTTAAGTGTAATTTCTTTTATTTTTATTTAAATTATATATCGTTTGAGAAAATGTTTTAAAGAAATATATTTTTATATTAAATTAAACAAAAAATATTTATATAAGTTTATATTTTATAAAATTAAATAAAACATATTTTTTCTTATTATATATTAATTATCATAAATATAAATTTTACAATGCGCCCTCCTGCTTTAAAATATAATGTTAGTATGATAGATAATTTTACCCCTCAAAAATGAAACTTAAGGAAAATGTAATGAAATGACCTTTAATTATATAAAAAAAAAAGTCTGATGGCCTCTCAAAATAAATAAATACTTTGATTACTAAATGTGAAAAACGGATATCAGATGGTATACGGAGCGCATAGGCGCTCCTAGCAATGAGCGCCAATGCTCCGTATTCATCTTACGATATTGTTTTGTTCATATTTTAAAATCAAATATTCATTTTTATCATTTTTTATAATTGTTACT
>JAOTQG010124489.1:0-10375 GCA_025631175.1 Iris virginica | reverse complement strand
ACCCCCTAAAAAATAAGTCTGATTCATTTCTCAAATTCAAGCAATTTAGTAGTTATGTTCAAACTCAATTTAATAGGCCCATTAAATCGTTTCAATGTGATTTGGGTGGTGAATTTGATAATGACTCTTTTCATGAATATGCCACTCAACATGATTTTGTTTTTCGTTTTGCCTGTGCCCAAACTTCCCCTCAAAATAGCAAAGCAGAACGTATGATCCGTCGCATTAATGATATGACCCACATTCTTATGATCCGTCGCATTAATGATATGACCCACATTCTTCTTTTTCATGCCTCACTTCCCTCTAATTTATGGGTCGAGTCACTTTCCATGGCAGTTTATTTGCACAATGTCCTTCCCAACAAAGTCCTTACTAACAACAATCCCACTACTGTACTATATCATCGCACTCCTCGCTATGATCATATACGTACTTTTGGTTGTTTGTGTTATCCAAATCTCTCTGCCACTGCTCCCCACAAACTATCCCCTCGGTCTACCCGATGTGTGTTCCTCGGTTTCCCCCTAAATCATCGAGGTTATAGGTGCTTAGACATCTCCTCCGGCCGCGTTCACATCTCTCGTCATGTGACCGTTGATGAGTCTGTTTTTCCCTTTGCCAGTGACGTGTCAGTCTCCCCTCTAGTGTACCGGTCTCCCCTCCAGGTCTCCAGATCCCGACTCGAGTCTGTCACCCTCAATCATGATTGACCAGTTTCATAACCCTTCTCCGGTCACTCCTTTCCATGTCACTCATTCAGTATACTCGACGTGTTCGCCCACAAACGGCCCCCTCCTCGGCCGACACACAACATGTCAAGCCCTATTCTCAAGCCGAGTCCTCTCGAGCTGCCGAGCTCGATTCCTCCACTGAAACAGCTCCTACTCAATCCTCAGCTGAGCCCTCATCCTCGTTACCTCCTATTCACTCACCACATATGACCACTCGCTCCAAACACGGTATTACCAAACCAATAAATCGTCTCACTTTTCATGCTCAAAAGCCTAACCATATCTCTCCCTTGCCTAAGTCCCATATGTCTGCTCTTTCGGACCCGCATTGGAAAGCTGCTATGGATGACGAGTATGGTGCTATGGTGAAGAACCATACATGGGATTTGGTACCTCGCCCTACTGGAGCCAATATTCTACGGTCTCTGTGGCACTTTCGACATAAATTTCGAGCGGACGGAACACTACAGCGACACAAGTCACGATTGGTAGCTAATGGCAAGTCTCAGCTTGTGGGTGTGGATTGTCGGGAAACATTCAGTTCGGTTGTCAAGTCGGCTTCCATTAGGACGGTGTTAACTCTTGCTGTCTCTCGCTCTTGGCCCATACGTCAGCTTGATGTCATAAATGTGTTTCTTCATGGAGATCTGAAGGAAACAGTTTACATGCATCAGCCACCTGGTTTTCGGGATCCTCGTCACCCCAATTATGTTTGTCTTCTACGAAAGTCTTTGTATGGCCTAAAGCAGGCACCTCGAGCTTGGTTCCAGCGGTTTGCCACTTTTCTTACGAACAGCGTTGGTTTCTGTGGGTGTACTTGTGATGAGTCCATGTTCGTATATTTTTATTTTCATAGGTCCGATATTGTTTATCTACTCTTATACGTAGATGATATTATTATCACCGGGTCTGATCTTCTGCAGAGGATTATCTCACAGCTATCATCCGAGTTTGCTATGTCTGATCATGGACCTCTCCATCACTTTCTGGGTATAGCAGTTACGCGTGACTCCTCCGGCCTCTTTCTATTACAACGTCAGTATGCCCTTGAGATTCTTGAGCGTGCCTCTATGTCTGCGTGCAAACCTGCTTCTACACCGGTTGAGACGGGTATGAAGCTTTCTGTGAGTTCTGGCCCACCAGTATCTGATCCTAGTATTTGATCCTACTTTGTACCGTAGTCTGGCAGGTGCTCTTCAATATCTTACCTTTACTCGCCCTGAACTATCTTTTGCCGTTCTGCAGGTCTGCCTGTTTATGCATGACCCTCGTAAGACTCACCTTCATGCTCTGAAACGGATTTTACGATATGTTCGTGGTACACTTGACTATGGGCTTCGCATCTCTATTACTGTTCTCACCGAACTCACTGCATATACTGATGCCGATTGGGCTGGCTGTCCTGACACACGTCGGTCCCCATCTGGTTATTGTGTTTTCTTGGGTGATAACTTGCTTAGTTGGTCGTCTAAGCGACAAGCGACGATTTCCCATTTTAGTGCTGAGGCTGAATATCGTGGTGTGGCTAATGTTGTTGCTGAAACTAGTTGGGTCCGGAATCTTCTCCTGGAGCTTCGCGTCCCCCTTCCTCGTGCTACATCCGTATACTGCGATAATGTCAGCACCATTTATCTTTCTGGTAATCCTGTTCAACATACCAAGCATGTGGAGATTGATTTGCATTTTGTTCGAGAGAAGGTACGATTGGGACACGTTCGCGTTTTGTATATTCTGGCTGATTATCAGTATGCCGACATCTTCACGAAGGGTCTGCCCCGACATCTCTTTGAGCATTTTAGGTCCTGCCTGAGCGTTCGTTCTTCTCCTGCTTTAACTACCAGAGAGTAATAGTCAGAGTATATATTAGGGACACTTATGTAACTTAGTTAATAAGTTGTGATTTATTGTTAACCTTTGTATCAACACTATATATACTGAATACAATGAGGAGCCAAGATAAGGACTCTTTCCTAATCTTGCATTACATACCTCAACGGAAACCCCAAGAGGTCCCTCAAATAAATACCCCGATCCACTTCATTATGGACATTGGACCCGTGAGGTATACTTATCTAATTATATACCATGCTTTACACATAGAAATACGGAGAAACATGAAAGACTGTGGTCTGTATAGTGACTTGGTAATGGATCTCATGGAATGGCGGAAAGAATTCATGTAGCCGGCCCCAATTGAAAGGGATTAAGGCTTTGTTGTTGCTGTTGTTGTTGTTCGTTTACACAGAGAAATACTCATTCCAATACTTGGTAACCAATCAATCAACATAACTCCAAGTCTATCTGAGTTGCATGAATAAATATCTTATCCATGACAAGGTGTCTCCACACCAAGCACCATAAAGCTGACAGTCTATCATTCATCATTAATATTTGGTACTAAATGTAAGACAATTCTTGATGAGGAAATATCATCATCTTGTGCTCCATCTATACCTGAAACGACGTACTGGCCATCGGGGGTAAAGGTTGCCTCAACTGTACTATTTGGAGAAGAATCTAAACTGAATCCACACCGCTGCAAGGAAGCCAATGCACAACAAAAGTGAAAATAAAGTAGTAAACAAATTCAAAGGAGGCACATCAGATAGTGACTTGAAAGGTACATGTAATTAAGATGCACAGATAGTTCTCAGGGAGATAAAACAAAACAAATCTAACCTTCTCTCCACCATATGCATCAAGAACATATATGTTGTTACTTGTGGTCGTCAAAAGCATTGATTTACCATCATTACTGAATTTAATATCCCAGACCTCGGCTGTATCCCCACCAACTAAAAAGGTGTCAAACGGGCCCTACACATTGGATGATATAATCATTATACAGGTGCCTATATACAAACACTGGTCAGTGCTCGATAAATTTTCCTTTCATATTTCTTTCAGTAAAAATAGCCTAGGAGAGAACCTTATCATATGATCGTGAATCAAACAGTTTGATAGCACCCCCTTCCATTGCTACAGCAAATACAAGGCCTTGCTGGTCATAAGCAACAGTTGGCCTACCTCGCAGACGTAAAATTCCCTGAAAACTACAAAAGTAAGCATAAATCACAGTCATATTTTTTTCTATCAGGAGGAAAGCATAGCACATAAAAAGAAATGTGATTCCCAACAAGAAGTCATATCTATTGTTCTTTTGCTTCAATTGCTAATGACCATAGGGTTTGAAATTTGGCAGTTTAGACGAATCGGTTGATAGATAAAAAAGCGCAATTCTATCTCAAATTAATTTGGATTTGACTCAAAACATTTATCCAGGTGGCATCAATTCAAATTCATTGCTCACTACAAGCTACGTAGGACTTTGTTAAATCAAGAAAAGGTATATTGTTGTCAACAAGTAAAGGTTTTGAGTCTCACTTTGCCATCAGATCACAAACAGCTATTCGTTTACCTATTTAAACTCTTACTACTTGCAATATCCTTGCTTAGCTCAACTACATAAGATAAACTTGCATTCTAATTTATGGAAAGCTAAACTTCTAACCTGGCAAGAATTCACTCGAAGATCCCATATTCTGACAGTGTGATCAAGAGAACCCGACATGAAACTATCATTAACTGGAGACATGCATAGGGACACAACCCTGCAGCCAAGTCACACAAGAACTTAAAAAGGCAATGTTGAACATCAGAATTTCACAGTACCAAAGCAGAATTAGAAGGAAAGATATTAGATAATGGAATGAGAGTGTTTGACAGAGGTTACTTTGCAGTACCAGCACCCAATCAAATTTTCAAGAATTGTCAAACAAAAGGGTGAGAATGAGAAATCATCACAACCCAGCACAAAAACTTAACTGTGATCTAAGTTTATGACCAGTATGTTTCTTGATATTAAAAAGTTCAACATCCATAAAATAGTCAGTGCCGGTACGCTCTTTTGAGAAACATGTAGAAAACTTGTTTCTATCTGGTTAAAAAAGAAAATATACAATGAAAAAAAGATAAGAATAAACCCTCTGCAAGACAGAGACGAGTACAGCTATAGAGATTGACCTTTCTTTATGGCCCCGAAAGTAACGAAGACAACGGTTGTCATACATGGACAGATAGCGCAGGGATTCTATAAGAATGAGAAAAGAAAAATAATCATTTCTCATCATCAGCCAACATAAACAAAAAAAAAAACATTTTGTACATACCTCCAGTTTCCAGATTGTATCTTGAAGAGCTTATAACAGAACTAGGGTGGTGGGTGAAACAGACACGATCAGCCCCATGTTTCTTATGATATGTTGTTTTCAGTAACCTGAGGCTCAGAAAGAGAGTTGGGCACATGGAAATTTGAGTTATGTGGTGTTGTATTTGTTAAATGGAAGCAGCTGAATCCAGGAAATTGTTTGGTAAGTGAACTAAATGAATTGTTTGAATATGCATACATACCCTAAAGAATACGGTATTTCTGAATCACTTTCTTCTTCTTTTTTCAAAAACAACCTCATATCTCTATTAATCTTACTTTTAACCACATTAAATTACAGATGTACAAAAAGAACAGGATTTATGCTTAAAAAGGCCATTGAGATTGCATGAAACTGGTTAAGGCTTGGTTTTGAACATGATTGGCCAAACCACACATATCAAATAACTGATGGTATTTTTCCACATAAACCACAAACAAGGGAATGGCAATATGAAACACGACACATCAGAGATATGAGATGCTCAGAAGTGCTACAGTCGTCAACAGGCTATCGCTAGAGCAGCTACGGTTTATGAAAGCTAAGGAAAACAGCATGAGCCGCATGTAAAAATTTGAGCAAGATATAATTCCAATGAAGAAACGACAGATCAATGCGAATTTGAATTTCAAAACCTTCAAGGAAACCCTATTATTGCCTAGAGATGAAGTTCAAGGTACTCCCTTCGACCTAAAAAAAGTGACGAGCATTCATTTTTCCTAGTGATCTAAAAAAATGTCACTTTGGAAACTTCCCATTTTTGGATTACTATCCAAGTTTTATTATTTAAACTGATTCAAAGAGTTTGTCTAAAACTCTGTGCGTATTCAAACATGATATCTAAAATCGGAGGGAGTAATATACATCAAGTCCAAATTCTGCCTGGGACTTGTTAAATTCACTGATAACCCAAATAACATTACTTCATCTTGTTTATTCTGGAGTTAGAATCATTTTTTGCATCAAGAACTTGCTCCAATCACATTGCAAATAGGAGAAACCGAGAAATCATGGTCGACACCTGCATTTACTACAACTATTTAAGACACAATCTAGCATCATCTCAATTTTCAGTACACACCTGGCATGTGCTATGTCGTATAGCCTGACAGAGTCGTCCTCACAAGCTGTAACCAACAAATCCGCAGTGCGATGAAAATCAAGTGAGCTTATCTTTCCTTCCTGAAACAGTTTTGATTAAGATTAAATGAGCTCATCCATTCTCCTTGAAACGTTTTGAGTATAGAATACAAGAAAGATTCAAATATCAATGCAGTTAAAGCATACTGAAAAAGTAAGAACATCAAAAATCAGTAATAGCCTTTTTAAAGTTTTATGTGACAGCGCTGCATATAAGATAGGATACCGAAACAAAATATGCATGTAATCTAGCTGACCAACATGAAATGCCCCATCATAACTCCTGAACCTCAATAGTGTCAGTTGCAAAAGAACTTCCACAATATTGCTTTCTCATAAAAACTGACAAGGTACAAAAGTATCTGAGAACCCAGTTAAATTTCAACCAGCACTAGTGCCAACATGTGAATTCTATCAACTACTCGCATTCCCTACAGTAACATTCTTTCCACCATTAATAAGTTCTGGCCAAAGAAGGCTTCACAGTTAAAGCAAGCATAATTGTTGTCCATTACTGCCCTCCTTAACTCTAACAGGGCCACTGACGGAAATCAACATTATAACAATAGCAGTTGGATAAAAATTTTGCATGTCCGATTTAAACTTAATTAGTTAGTCCAAATATGTAAATTTCAGCCCACGAAACCAATTAGAACGGCGAGGTCAGTGCTTAAATTTTTACCGATCCGTACAATCAGTCATCATAATTAATTAGAGGCTTGTTTTGTTTGATTTGGGGCGTGAAAAGAGATGGAGTGCGGCAGATAGCTAAGAATGAAGGACTCACGAATTCGGAAAAGACAGCTGCAATTGACATACTCCGAACAGTATCATCATTAAGCTCTGTGAGCGTCTTCATCTTCATTGATTCCCTCACAGTACTGTGAAAAACGAGAGCGCGAATCGATCTTCAAACAGTGATCAGTTTTTAGGGTTTTATCCCCGCGAATGCATTCCTTCTGCCGGGATTTGGGTTTAAATTGGAATAAATTGTATTTATAGTCCCTACACTTTCAAATATTTTATCGATTAATCCTCATTTATTCAATTTGCGTATTCATGATCCAAAGTACTTCTTCATGTCTTTGAAGGTGGCGCAGTTATACGATTATCTTTGTCAAGTAAGCATGTGACAGTCACATGCTCAATTCTTTATGGTCAGATTATGAGTGTAATATGGTGTGATATGGTGTAAGATGACACTGTTCATAATATGAAATAGAGTGAAATGAGTAAATATGAAACTTATATTAAAATGTCTATTTTACTCTTGAATGTGAAAGATTGAATGTAATTTATAATATTTAAATGTGATGTGAAATGTTTGAATGTAAGAAGATAATTAATAAAAGAGGAGAGAGAATCTGATGTGAAGTATTTGAATTGATTTGTGTGAGTGTATAGGGATAGTAGATGAAAAATGTGTAATGTTGAAATGTAATATTGAATGATATGAGTTGGGATATTGTATTTGTGATCAAACTTGATTATATTCACCATATTACCATGTATTGTGAAATTACACTCGTGATCCGACCAGAAGATAATTGAGGATCGAATCTGAAATGATGCAACATGGTGTAATTTGTATAATATGATATTATTTATAATATGAGATGCTTTGATAAAATGTGATACGAAATTTGTATTAAATGTCAAATTTGTCCTTATATTAAAGTGATAGAAATAACAGAAGATAGAGAAAAGAGAGAAAATGTGATGTAATACATTTAAATTGATTTGCCCTTCTAGTAAATGTGTAGGGGTAATAGATAAAAAATGTGTGATGTGAGAATACGATATCGAATGATAACATTGTGTCTAATCTATCATATCACCTTATCATAGAATATCGCATTCGTAATCCAATCTTATTAAGTGAAACATATCTTTCTTTCACCTTCCTTTTTAATGTCACCACCTCCCACGAGCAAAGCATTTTTTTTATGTACTATATAATCTCATCGTTCTAAAATTAGTAAAATTTTTGTTCTTGATTCATAGTAAAACATATCACTCATTTTAAAACAAAAATAGTACTAAATCATCGCCAAAATTCAAAAAGAAAAACTAAATTTTATTTTTATATTACTCTAAACACCTCCGTAAATCACAACAAAAAAAATCAATATTTACCGTACTATTTGTCTTCTCGTGATGAAAATTGTCACGCTCCAAACTTTCTCTGCAGAGTCGAGGCGTGCGTTAGGGACTATCAAGCTACTCGACCAAATACATGAAATCGCGTATATTTAAAAATATTTATACATAATTATTAGGTTACAATATTACCACATATCTCGTCATTGATTACAACATAATTGGCAAAATAAAATAAAAATAAACTACAATACTGTATTCTTAAAGACTACCCATTTACCTATTACATTCTTCTTCTCTTACACGACATCTTGGAACTCTTTGAACTTTTAATCAACAGTTAAAAAGTCTCATCAATTTTCTGAAATACAAAGGTGATCAACTCACGCCATCAATGTTTTCGCTGCGCTACTCTGATTACCTTAAAATATGATCCACGGGGACGGGTCAGCCAACTTTGACTCAGTGATAGAAACTCCTACTCCACACCTTACAGATAAGCAGTATAATATGCATAACAGATATAGCACGAGCACGTGATCATGTTTCACGTAGCATGATTATACATATAAGCAATTCACAATATCATATTAAGGATACGGCTTCGAATTGTTGATATTGTTCCTTTTGACTCCCTATCAGACCCGTCAGTCTCTCCCTATCACCACCTAAGCGGTCACCGCTACAGCACGGTGCTTGGCGTCATACACCGTCATGCCCACTCTAGGACCCTGAACGATATACACGCGTATACGGCTTCAGAAATTATGTCCCCCGACGGGTCAGTACCCATCCCAGGCAGACCATGACTTCCTCAGCGAGGTATACCCCTTTTACACGGATTTTATGTTATAATAATTTCTTGTATTCATTTACGATCATTTCATCACAATATTAAACTATGCGATAAAGTACACATGGTTACACAATATTACAATATTAAACAATTCAATTCAACCATGCCATAAAGTACGCATGGTTACACAACATTACATATGATTTTGATTTCAACACAACTCACTCGGCATGTAAATTTGATAAAATAAGAGCAAAATGTATCATTTTCCTCATAACTTAATGAAAACACATAAAATTTTAGCAAGTAAATGATAAGACGTCGTATCACTTGTCACATATTTTTATATAAATTCATGTCCCACCTTAATCAATAGACTAGGTCTTAACTTTATTTCTTTTGTTTACTATCTAAATAAGCTTTTAGGAAATGCCTATCGGGTGATCCTAAGAAAAGTAAATAAAGGAATAATGAAACATTCATTCTTAATATGATTTACGTTTTCTTGAGTTATGTAAGGGCTTTAAGACTCACTAAGGTCTCGAGTTCATAGTTTAATTTAAATTATTAACCTAGTTTGCTTGGTTAAAATTTACTATATTGAAGTTGAAGTAATTTAGATCCATCGAAAAAAAGTAACAGGTATCTTATGGTTAGTTTTATGTTAATGTAGTATTTAGGTCTCACTCCCTTCACGCTTTCATCACCTAACCTAGATTAAGTTTAAGATTTCTACATATGACCAAATTACTTGTCATTTAAGTAGTTTACATAGGCACTTAAATAGCTTTCAAAGGAAGGGATGAAGGATTTCTTTAAGGTCTTATTACCTCCTGGTTCAACCGACTTCCTAATGTCTAAAACCCGAGTTAAAATGGATTGCCTAAAAGGTTTCTAAACTATGTGAAAAAAAGGTAAAATTGGACAACTTTGCTGTCCACTTTGGCTCTTGTTTTCGGCAGCTGCAAACTCTATCCTCCAAATCCAATCCCATGTGACCTGAAATTAAACCAAGAACCTTCTGTACCACCCCCAATACTTTTTCGATGATTGATTTCAACGACTTAGGCATTTTACCAAACACTTACTAGGCATTTTTTGGTCTATACGCAAGTAGATTTTAACTATTTTCCTACATACAGGTTAAAAACCTTATATCCTTTATACCAAAACTCCATAAATTATAATTTTATAACTCAAAAATATACACAAGTTAGCTTTCTAATGAGATATCATTATTGAAAATCCATCATATATTGAAATCCCTATGGTGTTTTTACCCAGGTTAATTCAGTTTCAACATTATTGTACCATTATATTCACAAAATATTCACTACAACCTAAAATATTATCAATTATGCATATTCGCAAAATAGTCTCCTGGAACTACACTTTAG
>JAOTQG010124478.1:0-10377 GCA_025631175.1 Iris virginica | reverse complement strand
ATTAACCCCCTTGATAATATTGTCCTAACATATTACAATTAACCCCTCTAAATTGACTAATTGTCCTATTCATAACAGAAGGTGAGGCATGCATTTATTAAAACTACTTTTTTGTCCCGACCCGATTGCATAAAATAGTAAAATTAGCAATATCATCAAAGCATGCATCATATTGCACCATGTTAAAAGAGATACATTCAAAATTACTAATGATTATCATTATGATACTCCAACCAATAAAAGAAATGAACCTGACTCAAGTTTTTCGCGGTAAGATTCCAACATACTATGTACATCTGGAAGAATACTTTGAAAATCATCGCGGATGCGGATACGAAATCGAAACAAGCATCATGAACTACAAAATGAATTGATGGAACATATGTGGATCGTCGTATTAGTGGAGCGGGTGGAAGCGATCTTGAATATGGTTGATTAATGTCTATTTATTTTTTCTTTTCAAGTTGTTTAATTTTGTTTTATTTACATTCTAAGTAAGTTTTTTTATGTAATATCATTTAATTTAAATTTATTTTTAAAACTTGTTATTTTTATATTTAATTGAGCTTCATGAATTAATAAAAGCAAGATAAAATATTATAATTAATTTTAAAAATAGTTATAACTGAAATAATGAAAAAAAGTTGAGAAAATAAAGTTAGTTGAATGTTAATATGGCAAGTCTGAGAGAATCTGACTAATGAACTTATTTTTTTGAAAGCTTGAAATAATCTTTGAAAAGATAAAAATTAGTGAAATGCCAAAGGAAGAACCCGAGCAGGTATGAGCAAGAAGGCTCATCAATTCTAGATAGTCTGGTTTATGAGAATTCTTTACAAGGAATGTCGACAGCCGAACACTCTCTAGTGTGAATTTTTTTTTTAAGACTCAATGAAAATTTTATTGTCGTGGATGCCCTTAAGGGCTGCTAAGATCTCAAAGTTATTTTTTTCATCAAAAAGATCATTAGGAGGATACAAGAAAGGATTAAAGTGATGAGCCATCAAAAATTTTAAGAATTTTTTTGGAGAAAAAATATCACTGAAATAAGTTTAGATGAAAGAGCAAATAATCTGAGTTTTATAGTGAAGAATGTACCCGTTGGAATATACCTTATTTCTCATTAAAATATAACCTTTGAAATATCCGTTGAAATATACTAAAAGAATATACCATTTCAAAAATATCCTTTCGAATATACTGTTAGAATATACTCATTGAAATATATAACCGTTAGAATATATATATACTTGTAAAATATATCCGTTAAAATTTTTAATATTTATTTATTGATTAATTAAAATAATTCATTATTATTATTTTAATTAAATACTTTTGTTGAAATATATCCATTGAAATTATTATATTTAGTGCATTATGATAGTAAAAATATTATAATATGTTATTTGCTATATTTTAGTAAGTGAAAGTTGGAAAAGACAAGCATTTTAGCTTGCTATATCACTATTCATTTGTTAAAATATAGTAATAACAAGCCATATATAACAAGCACGGTTGAAGATGCTCTTAAAGGTGCTGGGGTTTTAATTTTTTAGGGAGAGCGGAGAATGAAAAATGTAAATAGGGTTTTACTTTCTTTTATATTGAGTTTATGTTTCAATGTATTTAGTTTATATTTAAAATCTTAACTATTGAGGTCATATTTATTGTAATATACAGTTAAAGACTAAATAAATTTAACTTATACTTTAAAATAATTTAATTATTATAATGAATTTATAATTTGGGCATTATTATTAGTTTTACTAATTTTACATTCAAATATTTATAAATATTTGTAATTTAAATAATAAAAAATAAGTTACTAATGGGTTATAATGGATTTGGATTTATTTAATAAAATATAATTGATTTGAGTTGTAAAAAATATAATGGAATTGAGCTATGATAATTCAATAAATTTGGTTTCGTATTGTTTATGAAATGAATGTAATATATACATTTAGTTTAGTAATCTTGATTTTTTAATTGTTTTATAATCAACTTATGTAATTACATGCTTTTATAAATTTTTTTTTTTAAAAATTTATATTGTAATATCTAATTTGTATATTATTCAAGAGGCTGATGGCATATGCTGCCTTTGGACAACCGTTGCTCGTCCGCGTATAAAGACATGATGGGTATTACCGAAGGTTAATCCTTAATGGGGACCCGATTGAGATCGAGAAGTATGTAAGTACACATCTACAAGGTAAGACTCGCGTCAATACAAGCAAATAAAATACTATAAGAAACAAAAGGCAAAAGAGGGTCATGGAACTGGTACCCCCAAGTATAGATGATGTCGATCAACTATCGGTGGCGACGCGACAAACGTGATCCATGTCTCAATAGAAAGTTGCTAAGCCGACACCACTCCAATCGTACCGATCCAAAACCTCGATGTCGAACACATTGGGGAGGAAGCTACGCCTAGCCATCGTGTTGGCATTAGCGAAGAGAGTTGAGCATATAGCCCAAAGGAGGAACACCCTCATCAAACACTAAATTTGCCCGATTGTGTGAGAATCCTTGCCATTAGCTATCAAGTAGCCGCTCATCTTGTCAAGACAGATATCGTTAGGCTTGGGCTTGAAATTCGTCCCCAAGAGAGTTTTGATATCGGTCTTCTTCCTAAAGTAAAGATGGTCCTAGTTAATTTAACGTCTCATCCTGTCGTAGTAATTTCGCCCCACGGAAAAGTGGAACGTATATATGAGTAGAGTCTCACCACCTCCCACGAAGAGAAACCATGATATCCGCATGGCGGTTGAACTTTTTCGTCCCCGCATGCGCAAGGAAGCAATCGAGGTAGGATTACGTGATCATAGCTCAACCCCTAGTTTGGAATCTCCCTCTATTTGATAGTCCTGCAACGACTACGAAGAGACTAGGTTCCCTACAAGAAAATGGAGCCAAGAAGCAAGTCAAAATTGTATCCCGTATCCTTTTGAAAACACTATAGCAATACATTTTTAGTTCAAAATAATGCATAAATCATCACTTTAAGCTCCAAGTCCTCGAAATTGTCTAAAAATATGAAATCATACAAAATAAGCGCATCATCTCGAAATAAATATATAAATTACGTATAATTAAAGCGTGAAATATATGCATAATGAGCTATCAATGTCATTCATTTTACTTAGCACTAATTCATGCATAATACATAGCATTTGAATGGTCTAGCATTGCTAGCCATCACTCTTCTAGCACAGCATAATCTTAGGCTCACAATAGAGTCATTTAGCATGTTCTAGCCTCATAAAGTTTACACAAATGATATTTGAGCACTTACTTCATCACAATACCGTCAAATGTAAAATTCACATGTCAATTCCTATTTAGACATTTCATCAAATACTCGGTGTGCATGCTTTTAATTACACTTTTTTTCTAGCATTCTTATACATTCATCAACACTCATTTCATGAACCCAAGTTTACTACCACAAATTTTAACACCAATGCACATTCAATCATCAAACTTCATAAGTTAGCACATGCAATTTTCGATTTTGGGTACTATAGAGCATTATAGGGCTCTAGAACCCACACTAAACATATCAAATTTGTTAAACCTTGCAAAGCGATGGAGAAGGGTAGGAAGACATACCTCACTATGCATTTTTTTCACCATTGCATTCAAAGAAAAGTTCGAATCAAACCTACTAATATAATACCCCAATTTTTTTCCCCTATTAATAGAACCCCTGTTCACAAGTCGGGTGTTAACTTAAGAGTATTTTGGAAAATGAATGAAAGAGACTTCACAAATTAATCTCATACTAGGCCATAGTTTTTCTGTGAGCTCGTAAAATTTGTCTTTAGATTGAAAAGTTACAAAATTGGCTCTAATATTTTATTTTTGTTGCAAAAGAATATTTTTGACGGAATAAGTTAGATCCTAACGAAAGTTGTTATATATTAGACCCTTAACTTTAGAAGTTATTACATATTAGGTCCCTGATTTTACCTCATTCGTTAGAATTAATAGATTATGTCTAACAAAACACCTTTTTGTAATACAATTGTAACATTAGGATCCATTTTACAATTTTGTGAACCTAATGTTCTATTTTGCGAGCTCACAAAAAAATTAAAGATTAAGATAAAATATACTTCATATATAATCAAAATTAATGGCACAAACACATAATCACCACTGGTAATAGTTTTTTTTTTTTTGACAAATGTGAATTTAATACCATCTTCGCGCAAAATTAACTCTCATTTTTGGGCAAAAACATTTCGCAATTTGCGACACTTACTTTGGACCAAATATAGTACTACTTTCATCTTTAATGAGTGTCGTAATTAAATTTATATGAAAACTGAATCAAAATGAGAAGAATAACTAATATAGGTGAAGTATGTTGTAATCCTCAACGAGTCATTGTCACAACATTGCATGTGGACAATGAAAGAAAACGAGTGCCAAATGTAAACTTTAATAATTTCATAAAATTTGTACTAATCTTTTTGGAATTAAGATTTACTTAAAAAAATTGATGCTTATTTCGAGGTGATGATGGGAGTATTATATGTTGGAGTGAATATTCCTGTGGAAAAAATATTACTTATACGGCAAAATAAGCATAATAAGTAGGAATATTTTATTCATAAGTACAAATGAATCAGACCATATTGGTTCAAAGCACATCAGAGTGTAAATATTGAATTACACTTTTTATACTTTTCCACCCCCTAAAATACTTCTCTACCCCTCCAGGTCAGAACAACTTTTGACATAAAAATTTGGATTTTTGTCATTGTAGGTTCTAAATTTTATTTCGAACATCAATGTCTAACAAGTTTTAATTTGAATCTTGACATTTATTTTAATCAGGAAAAATTATAAAATAGTTCCTAAATTCAAAATATATTTAAGAAAAAAAATTTAGACTCAAGATTGCTCAATTTTGGCCTTTTTAGTGAAAGAATTAAGCGCCTATGGTCATAAATCTAATTTCGATCCAATTAAATTTGAAATAAAAATAAACATGTATGGTACTTGCTAATGACGGAGCAAAAAATATCAGATTCGCTTATTTTTTTCATTATTTTACTTATTCTTTTTATAGAGAATGAAGAAAATAAGTTAATTTGACGGAGAAAATGAGTGAATGTGACGTTTTTATTTCCGCCATTAGCAAATGTCATGTATGCTTATTTCTTTTTCAAATTTAATTGGACCGAAATTATAGTTAAGGACTGATTGCGCTTGATTTTTTCAGTACGGAGATCAAAATTGAGCAATTTTGAGTTTAAGAACTTTTTCCAAATATTATTTAAGTTTAGGGACCATTTCTGCACTTTACCATTTCAATTAAGAATATTTTGAACGATTTTGTTAAAAACTTAACGAGAGAGCCACACGTGCTACAACGTGAGTTTAACGTGAATAAATCTGTTATTTTGCCCCTAAATAAAATTTAGAGTCTAAACAACACATGTTCTACAATAAACAAATATAGTGCTCACAATAGTAGGAATACGAAATTAAAAGTGAAATATGCAATGAACAAAAAATTCACTCATTTCGTGCGGTATTCATGCGATATTTGATATGTAAATCGAAAAAAATCAGAAAGAGATAGAGAGAAAATGATGAGATCCATAGAAAAATCAAAAATCCAAAATTAAAGATATTGTATTCATGATGCCTAAACGACATCTATATAATGCAAAAATATATATATATACATATATATATATATTTCTATATTCACATTGTGATTGAAATGAAACGAACAGATAATAATTGTTGTGTTTCATGTCAAGAACAACTAGCTTGTTTAGAGTCCAATCGCTTGGTAAAGATTCCGACGAATAATTCCGCCATTGAATCCATACCAATTTTTCCGAGAACCTCTTGCATGATCCTATGAGTCTTACATGGTTAAGCTTGACAATGGGTAGATTATGCATATTTGAAAAAGGATGAGGCCTTCAACTGCTTTTGTTCCCTAAAAATCAAAAAGAAAAATTAATGAGAAATATATAATAGTAATATTTGTTGGTAATCTTAGTTAGCTAGCATACATTAATGCACTAAATAATAAACCACTTGTAAGACTATTTTTACGAATCGTGTTCTCTTTCAGTACAACAAAATAATCTTCATCACGCCACAATATACTTCGTTTTCCAGGCTCATCCGGTGATAGTTGTCTAATGATTTCTCTTGCCATATCTTGAACCAATTGATGCACCCAAAGCGTGTCGTAGAAGCTGTCAACTGTTATTGGACATTTATCACAGAGTGTTTTTATCCCCATCTTAGGGTATAAAACACATGGTTGTAATACTTTGATGACTAAATCATTGTCTTGTCCTTTGAAAAAACATGCAATTTGTAATAGCAATTTTTAGATCTTGTCATCTAGCAAAGAATCATAGCTTAATCTTAAAACTTTTTGGATATTGGTATCACAAACTTTGCCCAATCTCTGCAGTGTTTCCTCACATTCATCAATTCCCTTGTTTAGTAAAGAAGAACCCATAACTTTAAGAGCCAATGGGAGGTTCCCACAACGGCGAATCATCTCTTGTGATAACTTCAAGTAATCTTCCATGGGGTGATCACGATGAAAAGCATGAGATTTAAAGAGCGCTAGTGCATCATTGTCACTCAAACATTCAACTCCATGTAACTCAACTTGGACACCATTTAGCAAACTCTTGTCTCTGGTTGTGATGATGATTTTATTGTTTGAACAAACATTTAAAGGTTCAACTAGTGCTTTTATCTGATCTTTGCTAGTAACGTCATCAACGACAATAAGGTATTTCTCATCGGGTTTTTTGTTGCGCATGGCTTCCTTTATCTTCCTAGTACCCACCGAGAGATTCTTGATTTCTTCGTTTCTCTCCACAAGTTTAAAAGGAGTTGACTTTGAGGACGAAGTAAATCTTTTCGTTAGTCATAGAATTCCCCAATACTTTCAACATAACTACCAGCTTTAAAGTTTCGAAAGTTTGATGTATAGACATATTTTGCAATCTTCGTCTTGCCAATACCACCGATTCCCCATATGACAAGTATGCTATTGTTGGATGTTCCATCTCTTATCCAATCATTTACATATTTGACTCATCCCTCAATGCAAACAGGGTATTCGGGAAGATCAAAAGTCATTTGCAATTTCTTTCTAATATCATCCACAATTTCATCAATAAATGTTGTCTCGTACCTGCAAATGCAAGAATAAGACCGAGGGTACATACATTGATTGCATGTTAATTAGTTGCATTTAAACAATTTTCTGCACATGTTCCACAATAAACAAATATAGTGCTTATAATAGTAGGAATATGAAATTAAAATTGGAATATGAAATTAAAATTGGAATATGCAATGAACAAAATATGGACTCGATTTGTGCGATATGTGTGCGATATTTGATATATAAATTGAAAACAATGGAGAGAGATGGAGAGAAAATGATGAGATCCATAGCAAAATCAAAATTCAAAAATCAAAGATATCATATTCATGACCTGAGCCTAAATGACATCTATCTAACGCAAATATATATATATTTATATTCACATTGTGATTGAAATGAAATGAACAGATAAGAATTAATGCGTCAACGATGTGATTAGTTGGTTACCCATTTGTAGTGGTTATATGATTTTCCGAACACTGTGCTGCGTCTTCGAGAGCACTCTTCCATGCTTTGATCATTTCTTGTTTTTCATTTTTGGTTTTCTGATCATCAGTGGATGCGTTGACTCTCTCTTCGTGGTGTTTGAACGCTTCCGCAAAGCTTTTTCTTTGATATCTGACATCACACGGTTCAACATGATAGAACATTGGTACAACCGTATAATCCCTGGAGGAACTACTCTTATGTTCAAGAATCATCACAAGTTACTTCACGCACCATTGGGAAGAAGCTTCGGTCGGGGAGAACACTATAATTGAAGCGGCCGATTTTTTTATGGCTTCCTCTAGCCCCGGATTGAACCTTTCGCCTCTTTGTATATCGTCTTCATTCCTAAAAGTACGAATTCCGGCTCTTTTCAAGGCTTTGTAGAGGTGATAGGTGAAACCCAAGCGAGTGTTCAGGCCTCTAAAAGCTGAAGAAAACATCAAATTCAAGAAGACTGCTATCATGGTTTGCCACTCTTGATTTGTGACCAAAGCCTTTAGACAATTGGACTACTCCACCCACAACAAGCTTTTAGAAAATCACAATCCCGACCCACAACAAGTTAATTAGGAACTTGAATTGGGTTTATCCGAGAGAGAGAGAGAGAGAGAGAGAGAGAGAGAGAGAGAGAGAGAGATGTCAATGGTTTGGGAATGCAAAGCTCAAAAGTCTTGGGAGGGACGTATATTGGTACGAGCAAGTTGGGATCCATAATTTTGTTGCAAGTAATTAGTTGGAAAGAAGGCAGAATTAAATGACCTAAATTTTGTACTCAATTAAAAGTCTTGGCGGGAGTCCCATCCGAGACATAAATTGGTAGGAGCAGGTTGGGATCTATCATTTTCTCGTCCGTAATTGTTGGGAAAGAAGGCAGAATTTACAGAACAATAATTCAAGTTGAATTTTCGGAGTGAGGGTGCATGAGAATTGACCAAATTGGGAAACTTCAGATCGGTGCACCACTGAGTAATGCTGATTAATGATTATCCCTTTCCAGCATTATATTTGTTAGTATATGATCAAGAAATTTCAGTGAAAATTTAAAGACGATAAATTAAATGAATATTTTTATCAAAATAAGGACGAAATTGAAAATTTTAGGAGCAATACCTAAAAATCCACACAAAAAGTTGTATGTACTTTTGCTTCAAATTAAGAATAGTTTTTTTTTTCGAGTTCACTTGTTTGATTTCTGTACCTATTAAATATTACATACTCATATATTCACCTTTTATATCATATCTAACACCACACCAACTCAGAACTATCAATCTCTCATTTTCTTACTCAATCTCTATAATGTAATTATTTAAAATGGAAAAATTGTTATAAACAAAAATCAATCCAAAAATCACAAAATTATAAAATTCATACAAATAAAACCAAGTAAAACAAAAATCCTCCTTCTCAAACGCACCCTAAGATTTTCGTTCAGTATAAAAGGATTAATATTAATATTAATTTTCTTTTTTGTATTAGGTAATATACGACCTTATCAAACAAAAAAGTCTTAATTACTATTTTATAAACATATGGTTATATACTTTTTATAATTAGTAGATTTATATTATAAATGAAGTTATAATAATTAATATTAATTTTAAAAATTGATATGTAGTAAAATAATCATGCTAAATATATAATATTAAAATAACTAAAATAATATAGGTACTGATAAATTAAATATTTATTATTATTTGACAAAAAATAATGGAACTAGTAGTATAACTTTAACAAGTAATAATAATACTACTAATAAAACTTGGTGATAATAATAATAATAATAATGTTCATATGTATAGCTATTTTCTTAAAAGGAATAATTATCAGAAAAGTTCCTGTACTAATACTCAAAATTTAAAGGGGACATCGTACTATTTTTTCGAACCAACTATCGTACTTTAATTTTTATTTCATAATAGGTATTATACTTTAATGTATTGGATGGTGTCAAAAAATTATTAACAAATAATTGCAACAATTAACCCCCCTCACTTTTATCCTTAAAATCTTCGATCTTCCCCTACTCCATAATAACCACTAATTTCCTCTCCAAGAAACAAGGGGCGGTCTGCCCTATGGGCGGCCAGACTAGCCGTGCTAAGTCTTTAGCTCATGTCCGCCTTATTATCTACCCGTCTGACATAACCGCCCTATTCGTAGCAAGGAAGAGCGTAAGTGCGATCATGTTGGAGTACTGGAGTCCATCATCTTTTCCACGTGGATGAAGGTCCTTAATTGGGCTCCTCCAACCTCCAGAGACCTAGTCTTCCACCTTATCCAAGGGTCAACCCACGTCATCAACTACCCCTCCTATGTAGGAGGAAATGGTTTAAACGGCAACGACTATCCTTGCCACCTCATCATTCCATGATCATCCGCGGGATATCATTCGCAATCAACTCTAAATACTCTTCTGCTTCACCTAGCTAAATGTACAAGATATTTTACACTACCGAATTGCTGTCATTTTGCACTCACACATTTAATTACAACAAAAAATATTTGTGAGCAATCCTCTTTACGTTCCACAAGAAACTAATTAGGGTTCCACAACCTTCTTTCCCACGGAAAGTTTACTCTTACGCTGGAGCGTTCGAGCGAGGTTAACACCTTGCTACTCACGTTAGGTGATTCAGGGTGTGTTTGGAAGTGGGGTTTTTTGATATGTTTTGTTTTTGTTTGTGTTTTGTGTTTGTTTTGTGTTGGTTTTG
>JAOTQG010124467.1:0-10381 GCA_025631175.1 Iris virginica | reverse complement strand
GGCATCACAATTGGGGGGGGGGGTGTGTGTGTGTGTGTGTGTGTGAGTGTGTAGTGGGACGTGTATTTGGCAAAGGGACTTAGAGATGATGCCTTGGAAACATCAACTAGTAAAGAGATACCTGCAAAAAAGTTTCAGCCCATAATAGGAAAGTTCAGAGAATTATGGGGTAACCAACCAAACTCCGATAATAGGATCAACTTTCAGGGTCAAGAATAAATGATTTCTCCCACTACAATTGAACATATAGCCTGATACCAAGAGATTTTGTCCCACCTTTGAATTTTCAGTTTAGGGACCTTATTGCAAAAATAAGAAAATAAATATCCACCAAGGTATTCTGTTTCTCAAAACTAATAATCCACATAAAATATTGAAAATAACGAAAAACATGATCTAGTAATATCATCTCTCTATCTTTTGAATGGTATCGAGTATTTTCCATAAAGCTTTTTAAAAGAAGAGAAAGTAGGGGAGGAGGAGGAAGGGGTGCTTTAATAATATAATTGTGTAACTAAAGTTGAATAATAAAATCAAGGCACATTTAAAAGGAAAATAAAAAGAAACATCCAATTTCACCAAGTTGCAAAAAGCAGGAAAACTGAGGATTCTCTAACACTGTTCCATGCTTCAGAAAGATAAAGGAAATAAAATTTCATGAAGAGTTGATTTGAAAACTTTACCTGAACTATTAGAGGGGGGACATCCAAGAAACTGTGAGTTTCAACTCTATACAAGAGCTTCCTCCAAGTCCTGTTTGGCTTAGAGGAAACTTGAAGAAACTCTTCAGCGGTTATGTCCATAAACGCTTCAGCAAACACTGCACCTTCTCCATTACACTCAACTTCAAGCTTGTGATCATCTTGTGGGCTACTTCTCAACCTCCCAGCCAATGGGTAGTAAACAACAAGAGCCCTAGAGAGAGAAAGTTTTAGGGTATTAATGCATACAGCCTTTTTGAAAAGATAAAGATACTTGATGGAGAATCTAAGGAACTTTTGATCATCCAGATTGGAGAGATAAAGAGAGTGGTTTGGGGTTGGGCTGTTTGGAGTTATTAAGCTTGGCTGGTTCGAATAAAAGCAATCTGGGAGTTCTTGAGATCTTTGCATATTTGCTAACTTAGCTGTTCTTGCTAGGTAGTTCTTCTTGATGATGACAATGATAATGATGATTGTTGTGAGAGAGAGAGAGAGAGAGAGAGAGAGAGAGAGAGAGAGAGAGAGAGAGGAGTTTATTGATTGAAAGAAGAAAGTGAAGGAGAGTGAGCTTTGTAGAGACAGGAGTAAAGAGGTCAGTTAAAGATCTACGGTTGGATATGGTGGAGTATGATCAGATTCCTCAAGCAAAGAGAGAGGCTAAGGAGAGGGCAGCCTCATCATACTTTCAATGAGCACACCTTTGGATGAATTCAGGTCTTTGCATGTATTGGGGGAATTTACATGTGCTCCCCACAGCCTCTCTCTCTCTCTCTCTCTCTCTCTCTCTCTCAGAGAGAGACTTCCACACTTACTACACTCATCATACAGAATCCTTTCTATAGTCAAAGGCAGGGGAAAGATAAAGTTGATTCTTAAACCTAACTAGTAGTTAAACGCGCTTTCCACAAATGCCAAAGTACCCGGTGTATGAAAAATGATTTCCAAACTAAAACCAACTAAAACTTCTTTCCACAAATGCCCAAGTACAAGAATTCACATATAAAGCATGTGAGATAACGGCACTTGTAAAGCCATGATTGTAGATTGTGCAACATTGAAAGGCAAAAACTTGAAAAGAATGCACTTGTCAAGAGTACAGGCAAATCACTAAGAATAATAATGTTAATGAATGGAACAGTACATAAAGAGAAGATAAACTTCACTACACATCCACATATAATATTGATGCTTTAACCGATGTTCTACTAAATAACGTGCGACACTAAATGATCAAACTGATCTTATTAATAATCAGTCAAGTAGTCTATCAAACTGATTAATGCGAAACTGATAGAGTGCGTACAATTCTATTGTGAAAACCACATGCACATATAACCCGATATTTTCATATTACAGATTCACTAGGCAATCATCTCCTATTATATATTTTTGGGTGGCACAACCAATTGTTCAAATGTTCAGCCATTGCGAATTGCAGCAATTTGATCTCCACTAAATAGAGTATAGATGGGGATTGACAAGTGGAGGAAGGAAAATCATTTTCTGTCACGTCTTAGGGGCAATGCCCTTCAGTTCATCACTCTCTAAGATACAAAATTAAACTATTAAATCCATCACCAAATACAGTTACTAGATGCAAAATCAACGATTATCTTCACCTCTATATACAGGTTTATTTGCATAAATTAATTACATATTACTAACAAGTAACCTTTTGGAGAAATGAGGCATATTTGTAAGAACTAATTTAACCTTAAGAAACAACTAATAGACAATCTAATAGAAGCTATAGAAGTAATACAAAATATAAGGAATTACGGAGGGAGTATCTTTTTGCACCCAGCAAGTCCTTTTCAAAGCAGATTTCAAAATAACTTATAAAAGAACGGTTTGCCTGCCATGGAAACAATATTGTCAAACAAACTTCGCACATTTTTCCACATAGAACCAAGTAAGGTAATCTTTTGGACATTATACCAGAATAAGTTTATCTTCTTAAACAAGCTTTACTAGAAAAGACAATTCCACAACAGCCTGCACAATGGGAATAGGAACGCTGAGATGTTAGACTAATTCTACGCAATGCCAAATTAGAATAGTAACCGTTTCTTAAAGCTTTAACTTCTCTTCCCAATTGGACCGAGATATATCTTCAGTGTGCTTACAATTTAATATAATTAGCAAACAAGCATATGAATTTAGTCCAGAATAGATTGAGAATGGAGTTAACATTGGAAGCTATCAGAATCCTTAGTCCTACTAGATCCACCCCATACATACACACACAACAGGCATATAAAGGGTACAGATTAGCTTAAATACAAAGTCAATCTTTAAAACACATCAGAACACACAGACTGGATCCACCCAATAAATATACACAGAGAAAAGTCGTTTTTAAAGTGGGAAAAGACATTGCACCTTAAAACAGATTATTATGTTAGACAGCCTACACCCACATAACGGAAAAACGAACAGGTAAGTGACACCTCTCCGACCTGCTCTGTTTGAATAAATTACCCTCGAAATTAGAGGAAATGGTAGAAAACCTACATACAGAACGATACCACCAAAACCTTTTGCTCTTCTCTTCCATTCCAGACAAATTTGAATAACCAGACTGCCAGGGTCAACAAATTGAGACAAAGATTAAGTTGAGTTGTAGTATTTAACAGCCCAAGCACCAAAGTCCAAACCCTGGCGGATTGAACCTGTCTGTTCTGTGGTGCAGTAGCCTCAGCCATCTGAGACTTTGACCACTACTGATAGACAGTATCAACATAGTCACTCGTCCTCACCTAAAATTGATGCTAGTACCATTATTAAGAGGCCAATTATTGTAGACTTAGACATGTCATCACGTGTTCCTTTTCTAGGGGGATGAGGGACTTCATACTAAGTGACTTGATGAACATCATCACATGTACGCCAAATGCCACCATATATTACTCAAACCTACAGTGACTTCTTGGCACTTCCTTTTAATTGGTTTTATTAGTACTTTCATACAAGTTCGATCCATCAATGACACTATAATATGTTGATCCACATTTTGTTCAGGTAAGCTGCAAGGAAAAGTATTTAGCGCATGGAGGTAGCAGATGCTTTTCCCAAATGTTATGTGCATAATGAAACAATCTTATATTGCCCTTTGCCTGCTAAAGTCAATGGGTTAAATTAAAAAATATATATTGACAGTCATGGAATCTAAAGAAATTTAGCTAAACATCTTGAAATAACAAAAAGAGATTCCTATAGTCCTATTGTCATCACAGACTACACATTGTAAAGCACTAATACACTTTTACTTACCAAACAAGGAAAAGTTTACTTTCGCAAATGATATAAGGATTCGAACCAAATTTATTATAACTAGAAATTAATTGTGAAAAGCTATAGGGCATAACAAATAAAGGGAGAACTTCCGATTGCTTAGTTACAATTTTGAATTCAGGAATTCCAAAAATGGTTTTGAACATTGACTTTCGGAATCTACTTTTCTAGAGCAATTATTTCTTGCGATACACAATGATAACAGGAGAAGAATCAGGCAATCCTCCAGTCTTTTTTCTTTCCTATTTCAAATTCAGAGAAAGAATAGGGAATCAAGTTCCTTACAAAGGGAGTCTAATTTTGTACACTATCTGCTAATTGTGGGAATATAAGTCACATCCACATACTATTCTCCAGAAAATGCAAACCAATGAGAGCAATGTGCCAAGGTCCATCATCCACTATAGCACCCTCTATAATATATATTACCTTGAAAGATGCTTCAGCTACAGCTTCTGAGATAACTCACCTCTTCCAATGGAAGCAAGATCAATTCCCAAACCTGAAAACTAGCAATAAAAAGGCCCTTCTCATCATTGCTACAAGAAGAAAAATTACCTATAATATCTGAATAAACAAATGGGACAATTCCAAAAAGAAGAGACGGAAAGAAATGAAGTCCTGCGCAGGCACATGATTCGCAAGTCACGAGCTGCAACAAAAGCCAGCATGATCATATGTATGAAACAAATTACTAGCTTGCAGGAAAAAAAATTAATTCCCGAAGAAACCAATATCAACTGCAATGATGTTTACCTTTGAGGGGATACACATTTTTATCGATTAGTATTAGGCAACCAAATGGCTGGAAAGAGAAGTATTGAAAGCATTCACATCCATAAGTAAAATTGCTTTGATCGGCACGAACTTGTACATAGTCCAGCAAGAAATTTAAGGAACCGAGTTTAACATTTCCTAGATTACATTTGCAGAAAAAATACAAAATTATTTTTACTGGTAGATACTCAATACAGCTCTGAAAATCTTAATACCTCAAAAAGCAGAAGGCAGTGATGATCCCAGCAAGGCAGCAACAAAATTCATTAAAATACTGGCCAAGGCAGACGGAAATGTTCAGCTGCTTTGAGCTTGAGCTGCTATTAGGATAATCATCCTACACGTATATAAGTATAAATAAATATTCATAAACACTAGAAGAAGAAACTTGTAAACAGCTTTTTTTTAAATAGCCTGGCTCCAAATGGCGAATGCGCACAATACATGTTTTGATAACAATTCTATATGTAATGGAAAGATTGAGATAGTTTTCACTTTTCAGGAAAAGAGAAAGGATGAAAAATAATTATAAGATAGTTTGCAAACACAATCACATTGGTGTTCCAGAGTCCCCACTCTGTCATGCAGATTTACAGAAGCAAATTCTGGGCAAATGTTTCTGCTGTCAATAATCCTCGAATATTAATTTTACTAATCGGAGTTTCAAAGAAATATCTGCGGGAGTATGAACAAGAATTTTGTAAAAGTGCTAATAGAGTCAGACATAAATCTTCAAACATAATTCAAGTGAGTTTATTTTAGTTAATATGATTTTTTTTAGAGGGTGACAATCGCTAGTATTTGAAACCCAATCCTGCAAGAAAAAAGTGTAAGAAGATCTAGTACTTCATAATTCTACATGCAAATGACATTCCAAGAAATTAAGATCTATGTGCGCACTAATGAGGAATGGAATCATCTTTACATGCAAATGGCATTTTAGTCAAGGAAAAATTTTCAATCAGATAAAAGCTTCAATAAACCAAATTAAAATAATCAATACGTGCAATTTTTTCGGGTGACCATCACAACTGCAAATTACTAGCTAAATGGGATATGCTCTCGCACACTTTGTAAATAATAAAAATGAACTGCGGTGATACTGGCTACTTTTTTTTTTGCCCTAAGGGGGCGTGGGAAGGGATTGAACCCGAGTCCTTACATATTGTAAAGGTCCAGCTCTACCACTGGGCCATCCCTCAGGGTTTGATACTGGCTACTTGTTTATTGTCAAGTCAAAAGAAAAATTAATGGTAGAATTGCTAGACAGATAACAAGTGAAACCAACAAATTTGCCCCGGTGCTCTTCAAAAACAAGGATACTTGATAAGACACGACGGTATACTTATATTATGTTCATACAGAAGCTCATTCAATATGGATGTAATTGATTTTGTGGCAAGAACCTTCGCTCTGAACCCAAAGTATAATACTGAAACCGATGAACTTGGCATCGATTTTGTGGCAAGAACCTTTGCTCTGAACCCAAAGTATAATACTCAAACCGATGAACTTGGCACATGTACGGCAGAAGTACAGAACAAGTGCTTCTTGCTTTTTGAGCTAGCAATTCTACAACAATCCTTAATGCCAATAAAAATTCATATTGTCCATGCACGATTGGCAACAATAATGGACCACATCAGCAAAATCGAAGTTAGAAGATATGAAATCAGACAAGAGGCACAGAAGGTGGCACCATTTAATCAGGGACCTAGCTACAGGTCACTCGTGTCACTATGTAGTCCACCGAGATATAAAATGCGTAAACATGACGCCCGGGATTAGTCTCCTCCCGAATTAGTGCTTATATTCAAATGAACAGAAACAACTCATATGAATCTACAAAGTTTTTTCGGCATATATAGAACAGCAGTCTATTCCATAACCTCAGGACTGTCAATGGGGTTTAAGAATCCATTCAGGTTGCATGTCCCAGCAAGTTTGACTCTCACTGGGGTAGGCCAATAATTGGGAAGAAAAGGCAGTCCCCACTACCGCCAACGCCCAAAACGCATTAGTAAACTTGGATAACCCAACTGCCTAATAATAATATCAACTCAAGTAAATAAGAAATATATCAACAGCAACATCAGCAGAATGCCTTGAAGTATTGTACATTATAACCAACGTACAACACTTTAATGCATTCAGTTGATTTTCCTGTTGATATTTTTTGTGTATTTAGCATTTTCCATCATTAACTAAGATAAGATGGCTAATTTCCCAGTCCTACAAGGAAGCCTGTATTGGATCAGAAGAATATCTTGAAATATCCAAGAAAGCAATCAGTCGATAACCCATTAAATAGGGAAAAACATTGATGTTCATGTGTGGCTTCAAATTGGAAATAATCAACAATATGCGACACAATAAAAGAAAAGGGAAGTAACAACTTAGAAACAATCAATTATAATTTCAAACACTGAAAGAAATTAAGACAACAATACTCAAGTAAGAATCAACAAGGAGAAGTCAACATCATTAATTGACTCCACAAGCTCCAGGAATTTAAAATCAAATGAAATTCATACGTCCAGTCTCATGAACATAGACAATCGCGCAAATTATCGGACACTACAATGCAGAAGAACAAAAAATGCAAGAAGATAAAATTTTCAATTACTAAATTAAAGACAACTCAAAATTTTAATATCACGAATAGGGAAGATAATGATACACCCTCTGTCTCGAAAAAATCTTCCAATTTTGACGATTTAAGGTCAACTTTATTAAACTTTGACCAAATATTCACACAAATTTACTTGTTCTTGCAAATTTATAAAAACTTTCTTGATAATTTCTTTTTATTCGAACAATGATTAAAAATTTGAGAATCTAAAACCTAATAGATGTATGAGAAATGATGATTTGAAATTATCTTAGGTTAAATTTTCTATAAGGGAATAGGAAGAAAAAAAAAGGTAGGCCGAAGGGAGTACAAAGAGATTGATGCAAATTCAATATTTGAATACATTCCCGCATAACAATGCTAATTGAGCCCAGGAATTACAAATCAAATACATTCCCGCATAACAATGCTAGTGGATTTAACCAGCTCACATTCCCGCATAACAATGCTAATTGAGCCCAGGAATTACAAATCAAATGAAATTTCATACCACCAGTCTCACGAACACATATAATCGAGCAAATTATCTGACACTACATAGCCGAAGAAACAAAATATGCAAAAACATATACTCGCAGATTACTACTTCAAGACAACTCATAAACAGAGATGATACAACAAAATTGATGCTAATTTGAAATTTGACACATTCTGACTGAATGTGGTGAATTTAACCAGCTAATATGAACAATTAGCTCTTTTCTTTCCCTAAGAGTGAGAATTTCACTTTACCCTTCATATGGCATCTTTAAAGGTACAGAATCACTCTTCATTCATCATCTTTTGACTGCTTCCTTATCATAGAAAGAAAAAGAGGTCCTATTGCTTCTTTACATAAATAACTGCACATTTTTGCTTTTAGTAACTTCCCTTTGACCAAGTTTAAATTAAAACCAATGGATAAGAGTAAGACCACATAAAACGATCACCATTAAGAAACAAGGAAGAGAGATAATGAATGTTTGGATATGAGGGCACTGCCAAGCATTATTCATTTTCAGACTGCAAAAAGGAATTTTAGATTTGTCTTAATATGTATTGATGTGAACAAAGAACATTCAATTGTTGACAATCTATGAAAACTGACAAGCAAGTGTTCATACATATAGGAACATACCCCTCCAGCACTAAGTGATGATGCATTTGGAGGTACTGATTATTCTCAGGTAGCAGTTTGATATATCTGAAAGCAGGCAAATGTTGGATGTCAAATGCCCCGAAGAGATATTTCCAACTGCTCTATCTTCGTAGCCAAATCATGCTTCCCACAATTCTTTAATCCGTCAGTAACCATGTCAAAGCTACTTGTCATTGGTGATAAACTTAACTCTGTCATCTCTACCAAATAATTAGCAGCCTCAACAAATCTACCTCCTCGTACACACATCTTTACCAGCATGGTATAAATCGGTCGGTTTGGTGCATGCCCTTTCACTTTCATATCACTGAAAAAACTGAATGCATCATCAAATTGTCCTCTCCTACATAATGACTTTAGTATCGGAGCATATAAACTAGGAAATGGCTTGTTTCCGTCCTCAATGGATCTATGAAGAATTGCAAGAGCCTCATCAACCTTACCGACTTTAGAAGTGGCAATGATCATGATTTTGTAAGTCTCAATATCAGGGCAAAGTCCCAATTTGCACACATCATTGTAAAGACCAATGCAAAAATCAACCTCTCCAGATCTGCATACAGCTTCAGCCAAGGAATTGAACGTTCCCACATCCGGTAGAAATCCCTCCTTGGTCATTTTCCTCACTAATCCTTTTGCCGATTCAAGATACCCTGCATTCAACAGCCCATCAATCAAAAGGTCCCGCCCCCGGACTGGTGGATTGAACCCCTTCCGGCTCATCTCTTCTAAGAAATCCTGAGCCTCCTTCATCTTGCCTGCCGAGCACCAACCATTAACCAGAACCGCATAAGTCCTCTTATCAGGGACCACCTCCTTACGAACCATCCTCCGGATCAACGCATAAGCGCCTTGGAAATTCTTAACCTCACAAAGCGCAAACAGCAAAGAATTGTATATACCCGTACTCTGAGGGCAATTAAAAATTTTCAGCTTATTAAAAAGCTCAACAGCTTGATCAATGAGACCATGCTTACCATAATTCTCAATAATGAAGGAAACAACGGAAGGACAAATGGGAAGGTTCTGAACCTTCATCTGGTGAGCAACCTTCCACATGGTCTCCCAATGTTTCGTACGAGCTAGAGTCTTGAGTAACTCTTCGAATTCAAGAGTAGTCGGCTCATACTGAGGATGCTGACTACGAGCCCAGTTAAAGAAACGGAAGGACTCGATGCCACAGTTGCAGCAACTGCGAAGCACGCGATAGACCAGCTCGGAGTTAACAATGGGAGAGATACGCATCTTGTTGAGGGTTCTTTCCAAGTAAATGTCACGCCGGACTATATTGGAAATATGGTGAATGGTGGCAAAGTAGTCATCATTTGACGACCCTCTCGCTCCACTTCTCCAATCAATTCCATGTTCAGTGATGGACGTATTGGCGAGGGTTTTTAAGCATCTATAATTGGTTGCATAGCAGATGGCTGAGATTCTTTTGTTAGCAATTAATTTCGCAAAGAGCAGCATTTAAGGAAGATTTTGCTCTGACCTTGCAAACTCAAGAGGACTACATAAACCTAAATCGTAATCAAAGAAAGTTAAAATTTCATCCAATCACTTCCCACATTTTAAAGTACAAGTAACAAACAAGCCTCAAAATTCATATAAGTACGATCGATTTTGGGAGAACACTGATGGAATCGGTGGAATTGAAGCATAGAAAAAGGAAATGAAGATGAAAAAGAGGAGGTCTAAAGCAGAAAGGAGGACCTGGTACGGACCTGAGGAGTAATTCGCCCGATAAGAAGTGAAATTTTCGGAAAGGAATCAAATTTTGTCACCTAATTCTCTTTCTTCTGTATAGTTAATGTGTTCGTTTGTTCGTTGGTTTTAGGC
>JAOTQG010124456.1:0-10382 GCA_025631175.1 Iris virginica | reverse complement strand
CTAAATCGACCCACCATAGGATACATGCATGCTAGACACTATAGTGACCGTTAGGACAATTCGGGTGCCTAACCCCTTCCCGAATCGTAACTTAGCCCCCGGATCCGAAAGATCTCTTTTCAAAACCACCAAGCTTGTTCTTCCGAAGCTTAATCAAACGAAAGTGGCGACTCTCTCGATAAATGAGTGGTCACTAAAGAGAAGCCCGACATACGTACATATAGTTTCTCGCCAAAACAAACGCCCGATGACCATTCATCCTCAAAATCGAGGGAAGAGGGCGCGAGAACGGGGTTCTCACACTCTAAAACTGGTTGATAATTCTGAAGCTGTCGTTACCCTGCTCGAGAGAGATTTGATTCCTACGCCATTATACTTTTGCAATCAGATCACTCCCGAGATAGGAACATTTTAGATCCAACCCATATTGTTACTAGCCAAATCACTTATTACGCGTTTGGATGGGTGATTTATTGATTTGATTTTTGGGTTTTTGTAATGATTATAGTAAAAATTAAGAGAGAGATAGAGAGAAAAAGTGTGGGACCCATGAGAGAGAGAAATCAAAAATCAGAAAACCTGGATAAAAATCATCCAGGAGAACACAAGCTTAGTATTTTGTTGTAATCATCAAACACTTAGGAAGACCTCCCTCACTGAAATCCTAGGAGGTTGTTTGGTGAATTGTAAACACGCACGTGAGTGTATACCCTTAGCTGTACACACTCACAAAAACACAGGTCACTTGCTTGACTTGAAATTTTGTTTAGGAGTGTTCCGATTTATCTTATCTTTCTTGTAAAGGCCTGCAGCCCAAGTTTGCTGTTGGCTGACACTTATAATAGTTAGGACATATAGTGGATCTCTCTCACAAATTCAAGTCTGACCAACTTGGTAAGGGACTAGCCAATTCATTGGTGAACCTCTATACATACTTGTGTGATTTACTTTTTTCCTATACCTTTCTGTTTGTGATTTTCTTTACTGTTTGGCAATCTCAACTCCTTAAGGATCAGAGGACTCTATTTCTGTTAGTCTTCCGACTTAGAAGCACAAGCAAACTTCTTTTCTCAAAACAGAACTGTCTTACTTGTCAAACTCACAAGTCTTCCGTTGCACAGAAACCCCTTCATTAAGTCAAGGGTGAGATTTTCACAAGTAATCTGTTTTTAAAGGAGGAAATTTTTAACAGGCTATTCACGCCCCATCTGTAGCCTATATTGAGCTAAGTGGGACCAATAATTGGTATCAGAGCTATTAAGCATTTTTGAAAACTATTTTCATTTAGCCTCACAGATAAGATGTCTGATCCAATTGCTCTGAATGCTAGCCTTGTGCCTGTTTTGGATGAACAACGTTTTTCTCTGTGGAAAATCAGAATCAAAAGATATCTATGGTCCTTAGACAAGAGAATGCCTGAATGTTTAACTCACGGCCCATTCAATCATACTATAGTCTCTACAGGTATTCCGCCCGTAGGACATCCTGATGATGTTCTCTACCCTGCCGCTGGAGATATCATGATCAAGCCTGAATCAGAGTGGTATGAGGAGGGCAAAGTATTAGATTCTTTGGACAGAAGAGCTATTCACATACTATCTGTTGCTGTTCAAGGTTTTTCTTTTGAACAGGTGAAACTGCCAAAGATATTTGGGATGAGCTTTGCGAGTACTTCGATGGTGATGAAGCCTGCAAGGACAACAAGTTGTACAACTGCATTCTTGCCTTTGACACCTTCATGAAGGATCCAAAGGAGACTCTCAGAATCTGCCAGAATCGCTTCACCAAGGTAGTTAATGACAGCAGAGCTCTTGATAAATTTTATACTATTAAGAAAATCAATATGAGATTTCTGAGTTGTTTAGGAAGTGCTTGGCATGTAAAAATTACTTCTTTAAGTGATTCAAAAGATTGTAATGTAATGACCCTGAAAATTCTAATTTCCAATCTCACTACATATGAGAGTTAGCTCAAAATGCTTCAGGACTCTGAAAAGTACATGAAAACTCTTTCCTAACATGCACAGCCTGAGTCTTTCTCAAGTATTCTGAATCTGTGAGATGACTCTAACAGTGAGGATGATGAAACAACTTTCATGGCCAGGAAATTTCCTAAGTATAGAAAATTCTACACAAACTTTAAATTCAAACAAAATCAGAAGTCTTCTAATTTTTTTTTAAGGAACCAGGGCGTTACCTGGCGGAAATGGTTACCCGTTTTATTAATATGAAAATAAAGATACAAGGAGGGGGACTATCGGGTGACTCACCCGATATAGCCGAACCTCTAAAAGGAAATACGTACAAAACTAGTCTATGAAAGCAGAGAACGTAAAATTATTTTCAAAAAGTATATAAAACTTTTTGATCCCTTTGTAAAAACATCTTGACCTGGAAAGGTAATCTATATCCGTCCAATAAAATTGGGACCTGTTAAGATGATGCGCAAAGTCTGCAAGTCTATCTGCTACCTGATTTTCTTCCCGAAAGCAATGTAGAATTTGACAAGTTCCAACCAAATCCTTACAATATCTCAAGTGATAGCTACATTTCCATGGAATGTTCTTCAAACCTGTCATGAAATCGACTGCCACCATGGAATCCGTTTCAATCACCGCATTAGTGATATGCAATTGACGTAACAAAAGTAGACCATCCTTCAACGCTAGAACTTCAGCCTCCATATTGGAGCCTTGTCCATAATTCCTAGCAAAAGCTCCGACAACCTTTCCAAATCTGTCCCGAATTACTCCTCCACCAGTAGCAATACCATTTCGACTAGAACCATCCATGTTCAATTGAAAAGCCGCATTGTGCTTTAAAGACCATTTAATCCACTGCCCTTTTCTTCGTATCACATCCTTGGAAGGGAGTTGAAGAGCACTTATAGCAATAGCTTCAAACTGTGAGCTATGGCTCTGAGGTTGATACATATTCATGTAACTGTCCAGGTCTGATAGAACATTTTTTTATCACCACAGCCCCCTCCACTCTTATGCCATCAAACCTTGCTTTACATATAGACCTCCAGATTTTCCAAATACCAGACACCAGAATACCAACCTTTAAAGCACCAGACTGAGAATTTGTTGATGAACTCAACCAAGTATCAAAAAGATGTGGTAAAGAGACATACTGAAGACATCTGCAAAATATTTCCATACTTGATTAGCCCAATCCAAGTGAAGGAACAAATGAGAGAGCATCTCACATTTAAAATCATGAGTGCAACAGCTGCATTTGGACACCAAAGGGATAAATCTCCCACCGTCGCTGCATCAACAAGGACCGCACCATTCATCATCTTCCAAGCGAACGTCGAGACTTTTGCTGGAATCCACTTTCTCCAAATCTTTTTTGCCCAAGGTATTTTCAGATTGTTTGTGCAAATGATCTTAAAATGAGCTCGAGTAGAAAACCTCCCATTGGGCGAGTTTATATAAACAAGCCGATCATGTTCCTCCTCCTTCAAGTGAACCGCACTAACCAAATCCTTTTGATAATCTGTGAGAAGACATTGTATTTGATCCCAATCTCCAATAGCATTCGCAACTATTAAGCTCGCATGACTAGGAAGTGGACCATTTAAAATCTCACCGCACCGGTTGTCTTGCCAAAAGGAAACCGTCCTACCATTACCTACAATCCATCTCGATGTCCCTTTCAAAACTACTATATGCGGCCAGATAGCTTTCCAGACGTGTGAGCTGCAGCTAGTGACTTGACCATTCCTCATGTATCTTTGCCGCATCCAGTTCGCCCAAATGGAGTGGCCCGTCAACACACTCCAAGCTAGCTTGGCATGCATCACCGACATTACCTGTTGGATTGATCGCACTCCAAGCCCACCTTGACGAAGAGGAGTACATATCCTTCTCCAAGCCACCCATTTGCACCTATTTTCCACCTCCACGTTCCATAGAAAACTGGCCAAAATCGATTCAATTCGTTTCACCACTGTTTTTGGGACGCGAGTGCTTGCCATGGTATATATTGGTATACTCCCTAGCACATATTTTATTAGGCATAATCTCCCCGCAAAAGTGAGAAATTTGCCTTTCCAACCTGCCACAAAGTTCGAAAAGTATCTAACCTTAGCTCTCCCTTGAAACAAATTGACTCCAAGGTACATGAGTGGAAGTTGTTGTTGAACAAAGCCCGTAAGACCTGCAATGGGACCAACCTTTTGATTTGTGCAATGTTTTGAGACTATAAAACTGCTCTTTTGAGTGTTGACAAGCTGTCTTGATGAGCGTTCGTATCTTTGGGCTAAGTGCATAAGAGCTCGCACCGAATTCATGGAGGCATTGCTGAAAATCAAACAATCGTCCGCATAAAGCAAATGTGAGACCCTGTAACTACCTCGCCCACAGCCATACTCACCAATCCTCCTTTGGTCCATTTCCTTATTCAGGTTATGCGAAAAGACTTCTTCAGCTATGATGAACAACAACGGGGAGAGCGGGTCACCTTGTTTAACCCCCCTAGAAGATTTAAAAAAACCATATTGTTGTCCATTGATCTTGATTGAGTAATGACTATTGTTAATAGTCCTCATGATAAGATCACAAACCCTTTCGTCAAAACCTTTAGCCTCCAAAGCCTTTGCCAAAAATCCCATTCCAGCCGATCGTAAGCCTTTGACATATCCAATTTAAGAATTAAATTACGTCCTCTTATTTTATTGTTTAAATTGGCCACCAGTTCTTGTGCCATACAAATGTTTTCTTGTATAGACCTAACTTGAATAAAACCAGTTTGCTCGCCTGAGATAATACCAGGCAGTAACTCACCAATTCGAAGAGCAATGATTTTAGATATGATCTTGGCCATGAAGGTGCAAAGACTTATCGGCCGATAATCACCAAGAGATGATGGGTTCCTCTTCTTAGGAAGTAAAATGATATTTATAGTTGTGTAACCTTTGAGAAGCTGTTTGCCCAAGAAAAAACTATGAACAACTGCTACCACTTCATTTTTAATGATCTCCCAACATCCTTGATAAAAGTGCCCCGTGTAACCATCTACCCCTGGAGCACTATCTAGGCTTAGACTGAAAACAACTCGTTTGCTTTCCTCTTCACTTGGCAAAAGGAGAATATGATCATTTTGTTCACGAGTAACAACCTTTTCCATACCAACGAACAACTCATTGTCAATTACATGGTCCTGTGACGTCAGCAGCTTGGAGTAAAAATCGATCGCCATATTGGCAATGGTCGCTTGATCCTCGCACCATGAATCATCATCCAATTTAATTTTCAGAGTTTGATAACCTTGTCTTTCTTTCAAAGAAGCATGGAAGAAAGCAGTGTTTCGATCACCATCCTGTAGCCATTTAATTCTCATCTTCTGTGTGTATAGCTCTGTATCCCACTGAATTAATTGCCTAAGTTCCTCTTTAACATTCAAAAGTTGATTGTTAATATTACTTTGCCACCCAGTTTGTAGAACTTGTTCCAGCCGAGTTATCTCCTCCTGCCTTTGACCTATCCGCACGTGGAAATTGCCAAAGACTTGCCAATTCCAATTCTTTAATTCCCTCCGTAAAAGATTGAGCTTTTGATGAAAACGATACATTGAGTTTCCCCATACAGGAACATCCCATTGCCATTTAACAAACTGCTGGAACTCTTTGTGATCCATCCACATACGTTGGAGCTTGAAAGAAGACTTCGGTTTATTGGAGTTAGCCAGCGAGACAAGAAGAGGAACGTGATCCGACTTGGCTCTTGCTAAATGATGAACAGCTATCACTGGCATGTCCACTAGATACTTACGATTAACTAGCACTCGGTCCAATCGCTGCCATATTCTGCTACACCCATCGTGATTGTTGCACCACATAAAATTGTTATCCGTAAACCCCACATCTGCCAAACCTGCATGTTGGATCATATCCCGGAAGTCATTTGTGCTTGCCACATCTAGATCATTTCCTCCAAGTTTCTCATCAACATTGAGGACTACATTAAAGTCTCCACCAAGCAGCCATGGACCATCTATAGTGGCAGATAGATCTGTAAGATAATCCCATAATGGTTCTCGCAATTTTCTAACACATTTTGCATAAATGAAGGAAACCCCACAACTCAAAACCCCCTCCACCTTAACTTTTACTGTTAGAACTTGATCATCTGCATCCAAAAATTCCACCTTGACTCTGTGATCCCAGAATACCCATATGTGGTAGTTTTTGGGGTTTCTTTGCATGTGGCAAGGGTACCCAGTTCTTCTAGCCACTCTCAATATCCTCTCCCCCTTTACTTTTGGTTCTAGAATAGCCATAATCACCTGGTCATGCTGAAATCTAAGAGTTCTCATATAATCCACAGTGGCTTTATTACCCACCCCTCTTGCGTTCAATATAATTGTCTTTATTGGGAAACTCAACGGGTTTGATCCTGTTGGGCTAAAGCAGCAGCCCTAGTCACTGTCTTATTTTTTTTTACCAAGAACAAAGCGTTCTTCACCTTTTTACATTGTTTCTTGAAATGTGCCCTGGCATCATCCGTGAACATGTAGGACTTGACATCCTCCATCGACTTGCTGCATTTAAGAAGTACCAATCTATTGCATGTTCCATGGTACGCACCTTTTCTTTGTAAAAAACCATCGCTGTCTGACGCATAAAATCTGTGTTTTGGTTCCATTGGCCTATGACTTCCCCATATTGGAATAATTGCTTCTTCATACCATCCATAGCCGTACGATGGGAAGAAGCGAACAGATCAATTTTTAGCTCATCTTTGCCAACTATTATGGGGTCCAAATTGATTAATTCATCATCTTGCTCCTTGGAAATCTCCTCAATCTGCCCTTGACTATTGGAAGACCCTTGATTCTGCATTTGATTTCCTCTCTTTCTCTTAGTTACCAATCCCTCCTCTTCAATTTCCAAATCTGTATCACCTTCATGATAATCCCGAAGCGCATTGAAAGGGTTATGTTCATGTTGTGTTACTTGGTGAACCACTTTCCTACTTTTATTCTTGCTCGTATCCATAACAACTGGTTTCTCTTTATTCTGATTCTGACCATTTAAATTGTCCAAAGCCGAGAACACTTTTTGGATCGGAATATCCTCTGCCATATGTTTAGTTTCTTTGTCTGCTTGCTTTGTGCCTCCTGACTTTGTCTGATTGTTATCATCCACCTCTACGGCTCGACTTAATGCTTGAGTATATGCAGTGATTTTGGGCTGCGAGGTTGAAGCATCCAGAGACTTATTCTTTCGGCTTGCAACCACCGTCCACACATGTTTGCTATTCCCATCAGTCACCTGTTTTCCTAGCACATTTTGGCTCTGATTGTTGACTCCATTGTGCTGTTTATCTTGGGTAGTCTTTATCTTCCCCATCCCTTCTTGGTCTGTGTCCTTGTGTATTTTAGGAGGAGGTTTACTGACCCTCTTTTTCCTACATTGATCTTGAGAATGGCCTATCAACCCACATCCATGACAAAAAAGACAAATTACCCTCATATTTTATATATTGCCAAAAACCAATGTCCTTTGATCTACCAATCCATACTCTCTTTGGTAATCCATCGGTAATATTGACTTCTAAACATATACGGGCATACATTAGAGTGCTCAGGGTTAAAGTTTTGTCGTCAGCCCGTAGGAAGGTGCCAATCAACCTACCTATTCTGTGCAAACATGAAGGGGTAAAGTAGTGTAATGGCAGGTTATGCAACCGTGCCCAAACAGCAACCTTAGGGCTATCCTTTGTAAAAGAAAAATCCATAGTCCAACGGAACAAGCGATAATAAGATGAGTTAAAGGATTTGGACTCACGGGATAATGCGCAAAGCATATCATCATTGGTGTGCATGTGAACCATTATGTGTCTCGGATCCAGTAGTCCAACATTAAATCCTCCAAGCAGCTTCCATTGCGTTTGTACGTGCGTTTTAATGTCGTGCAATGTGGGTCTTCCTTGCGTGAATTTCATGATGAGTGTAAACTCCAAATTCTGTGCAATGTCTTCATCCTCCTTTTGAGTAAAGTACACTACAGGCACTCCATTAATTTTTATGGGTTCTTGATAAACCAGAGGTATATTCTTCAAACTTGGGACAAGAGTATCATCTAGGCAAGCTCTGTTGCCTTTGGCAATACTCTCGGCAAAGGAGAGAGGCTTAGGGTTTGAAACAGTTGGATGTGGTGATGTGGCAGTGAGCTGCGCTTAAATAGGGTAATCATTAATCAAAGGATGGGCTTGATTAATGCTATGATTCATATGGACAGCATTAACGGCAGGCTGCTGCCCATTAGGGTTTGCATGGTTAACAGTGGTAGACGTGGTAGGGTTAGCAGAATGGACCACCCTTGTGGTAGCGGTGGGAACGACTGATATTAAGGAGTGAAGAAAAGGATGCCCTCCCTGTGGTGGAGTGATCACCACAGGGTTAGGTGGCACCGCCACAATGACGGGAGCGTAGAAGAAAGAAGACCGAATAGGGAGAGGAAAATCGCACCAGATCTGTGTGTGAAGTGAGGTCTTCTAATTTCCAAAAGACCTCCGGAAGACCTTTTTAGAAGGCTTCCGTTTCTAAAACTCTTTAAGAAGACTTGCTGTGTTTCAACTGCAGAAAACCTGGTCACTTTTCTTCAAAATATCCTCTACCTAAATTTGAGTATTTTAAAAATAAGCCTTCAAAGTTTCAAAAACAGGAGGGAATGGTTGCCAATGTGGAACCAAAGGAACTTCGAGTCTGGTGTGAAACTGATTCTGAAGAAGAGCAAGAGGACTCTGCTGAAGTGATTGAAACTGCCCTTTTAGCATTTTCTAAAGTTGACATCACTCCTCCTAGGTCTTACAAAAAGGAACCCTCTTTCTTTGATCCTGCAACAAAGATTTTAGAGAAGACCATAAAAGTACCCATTTGTGGTGAATTCATGTGTTATAAAACTAGTGATAGCTCTTATACTCACCTTCCTCCCATGAATCCCTTTTCTAATCCAAAATTGGTTTTCAATCCAACTGAGGGAAAGAACAGGATTTCAAAGAAAAAGAAGACCCTTGAGTCTACTATTTCAGATTATGTACGTATGGAGGTGCTTGAGAAAATGAATGAAATGTCCAAGGAATATGAAAAACACCAACCTTTAAGGATTTTACATGACCTGCAACTTTCCCAAACTGCCAACTCTGCTCTAAGTTCTGAAGTGGCAACACTGAAGATGGACTTAAAAGTGTTCAATTTACTAAGAGATGAGAAGATTGTTTTTGAAATTCTGAGTGAAAAGTTGAATGCTCAACTTGAGAGTAAACAGAAGACTGTAGAGGAAATGTCTAGTACTCTAAAATCTCTGAATAACTCCAAGGCTGCTGTGGAGGCACTCCTAGAAAGCCAAAAGAACTTTATTGACCATTTTGGTATTGGCTACAAAATCAGCAGTGAGCATGACACTGGTACAGCAGATAAAAAAAAATCAATGGGATGTGACTCTAGTATCTTGAAGGATCTTCTCCCTGAGGTAACTCATGAGCATATGGGGAAGGACTACTCTAAAGTCCAACATGAGTACCCAAAAAGGACTGGCAAGAAGAAAGAAAAGAACCAAACCAAGCTGGGAAATTCAAGTAACAAGCCCTCTGATGAAAGGCCTCCTGTAAGCAAGGCTTTCGTCAGAACCCTTGCTCCAACAAAGGTTTCTGAAAATGCCAAACCCAAGGGAGTGTCATATATCAAGGGGTCTTCTGTTCACAAGATGACCCAAGTTAAGTTTGTTCCTGCCAGGGATCCTGCAAAAGGGAAGGGTCCTTTGGGTGATATTGAGCAAATTCTTGTTGAGGTGCAATTTACTCAACAAACTATTTTTCTGCATTATTTTCTATGTGGTGATAGTGGCCATCAGGCCATGGATTGCCTTGAGAGACTCAACCCTGGACCCTCTATGAAGGATTCTCCTAAGGGAAGACAGGTTTGAACTTCAAAGGATAACTAATCCTCTGGACCCAAAGAATAATAAAGGGGACCAATAACTGCTTTTTGCAGGTTTGCTTCATGGCACTAGAGGAGGTCTCTGATGAATGGATACTGGATAGTGGGTGCTCAACTCACATGACTGGTTTCCTTCAACTTCTCTCCAACATTGTCAAAGCTGAAGGCCCCTCAATAATTTTTGGTGGTAGTACAAAAGATAAAACAGTAGGGTATGGTTTACTGATAAGAGGACATGTAGAAATAACTTACGTCTCCTTAGTCAGTAACCTTCATCATAATCTGCTTAGCATCTCTCAACTTTGTGATCAAGGTTTGGAGTGTCTTCTCTAACTTACAGTGTATTGTAAGACACCTGATGATGCACGGATTTTCCGGTGACCTTGGTGAGCTGCTGCGATGGCTGAAGGCTGTGATCTGGGCAGCAACAGG
>JAOTQG010124445.1:0-10383 GCA_025631175.1 Iris virginica | reverse complement strand
TAGAGAGAGAGAGAGAGAGAGAGAGAGAGAGAGAGAGAGAGAGAGAGAGAGAGAGCACCATTTTGATTCACACAGCAGTTGTAGAAACCCTACTACATTGGATTGGTAAGGCCACACATTTAAAACAAGGGTTGATCTAATTTTAGACTTTAATATTTGTGGGAATTTTGAAACAGGCATCCTGGTCTTAAAAGTTATGAAATGAGCTCAAATAGTACATTTTTGTTTCGAAATAGAGTTTTTTTTACGGATTCGTTAGAAATTTAATGAATTTCAATTCACGTGCAAAATACGTGAGTTTTTCAAGGGGCTTTATGTCATTTTGCATTCACGTAAAATTTAAAATTTAAATTGAAAATTTATCAAAAAAAAATTAAAATTCGAGTGTTGGATGAATGGTTTGGGACAGTGGTGGCACAGTGGGGATGGTGGAGATGGCGGAATGCTGGTGCGTAAGTGTGGTGGTTTGCTAATGATGAAGTGGAGGTGGGGTGGCGGTTTAATTAAAGTAGGAATTAGGGTTAATTAATAATAATTTAATTAAGGTAATAATTAGGGCTAATTAATTAAGGTATGGATTAGGATTAATTTAATTACGATAGAAATTAGGATTAATTAAGATATGATCTAAGGAATTGCTTAATTATATATTTATTAACTTTTAAAAACATTAATTAACTTCTAATTATAATTAATTTTTAACTAAAGTATTACATTTAATTATTATTAATTCTAATTAAAATTTAATTTAATTTTAAAAAATATTAAAATTTATTTTGATAAATTTTAATTTAAGCCCTGAACTTATATGGGGAGAAAATGACGGAAAAGTCTTTAGAAAACTCGCGTGTTTTATTCATGAGTTAAAATTGTTAAGTTTCTAATGAATCCGTAAAAAAAAATCCCATTTCAAAACATAAATGCAACATTAGAGCCCATTTCAAAATTTAAGACATGAAAGTTTGTTTCAAAACTCCACAAAAATATTGAGACCTAAAATGAGATTAACCCTTAAAACAAGTTATACGTTTTTTGTAAATTTGGTAATTTTATTTTATGATTAAGAAAAAATTAATACTCATTTCTTTGAAATAAAATTTTCTCTAAAAGCGGAGATCTTGCAAGATAGTTGGGCAAAAGCGCACCCGATTTCTAGCCAGCTAGACCCAGAAATACTCGTGGGAGAAACAGTTTCGGGTGGGGAATACATAATCAAGAAAATATACTCTCTCTCTCTCTCTCTCTCTCTCTCTCAACAAATATTTCTGGGAAAATTCCACCAGGCTCTCTGCATATTTTTTGTAATAATCCTACCAACCAGTAACGACCATGACTGAAGCAGAGTGGGTCGTTTACTTCTACCTGGTTACTTACTTTAGTAGCAACGCCTGAAAATCTTGAGAGGTCCGTTAGCAATTTTACATAATAATTACTACTTTCTAATAGTCCAATTAAGGAACTCGTCGAAAAATTGGAAAAAATATAATATAATAAACCAAGGCCTAAAAACAAAGAGCTAATATATATAATGAAGTCCATACGACGAAGCATTAACAATACATCACGTTCTTAAAATGATTAAAACACAAGGAGCTTATTACAGCAACAGGTCACATGAATCTCTTTTCCACATTACAGCCAGCCAGCCTGCCCGACGCTGTCTACTACAACTAGCTTGCTTCTTTGTTTATATCCCGTGTGCCCCAGTGTGTGTCTGTTTGCGAGCATGTGTGTGTGTGTGTGTGTGTGTGTGTGTGTGTGAGAGAGAGAGAGAGAGAGAGAGAGAGAGAGAGAGAGAGAGAGAGAGAATATTTCCCAGGAAGCCACAAGTGAAATAGGAAGCAGATTGGAAAGGGGGGAAATTAATTTAGCATGTTTTCTTGCAAGACTCTTCCTTCCCCAGATTTAGCGTGACATCCTCGACAACTTCCCCCGGCCAGGAACCCCTAACTCAGTGACGGAAGCAAAAATGAATGCTCTAACACCAAGAAATGGGTGATGGAACGAGAAAATATAACTTCTAGCACTTACTAATTGCCTGCATATATCCAGTTATTCACCCAACCCATCTAGGCATATTGACCTAAGGCTGCCTGCCTGCGCTCCTCAAACTCCATAGGTTGGTCAATAACACAACCACATAGTATTAAAATTATCATCTAGTAATAGAAACCAATAAAAATAACACCTCCCCCCACAACATTCCCATCCCCCCCCCACCCCACCCCAGCCCCCCACCAAAGTGCAATCTCACTCTAATTATAGCTTAGGATTTCTTTACGTTCTCTCTACATCACCAAGAGTAACAATTCAAAAGGTTGCATGCATTTTCAAAGTTGCATTTATGCGTAAAAGCAATTGCCATAACATAGATGAAGTGCTCATAATCTATCCCTGCCTACTTACATGGAAAAATATGCATCAGAGGCATATTTTCATTCAACAAGTGCTGCACATGAAGCAAATTTAGATTTTAAAAGCAACTGTCCTTTACAGAAGTATTTCTTTATGTAGGAATAACAAGTGCAATTTTGAACTTGCCAGCTTCTTTAGGGAAATAACCAACCCAGATGCTCTTAATGGTGATGTAAATATGTACAAAAATAAGAGGAGATGGTATGCAAAGCATGATATGTGCCACCCGGTCCACCACACTCATAAAGGGCAAAAAAGGAAGGCATTATAAGGTAGACAAACAGTGATGAGAAAGGGAAGGGATAAAGAGATACAGGAAGCCATCATGTTTCTGAGTAACATCTTTTTACATTATTGGGCTGCCATTCCATAAAGAAGCAAGGTGGGGGATGAAAAAGGTTTCCCCCCAAAGATTTGCATACATACATTACAAGCATCTATCCAACACCAAATCTATCTTAATTAAGCAAGTAGAGTTCTACTCCCTAATTGTAAGAGCTAGGATTACCAAATCTATCTTTTAATTACTATTCCAATAGATATGACTTGGATTCCCAATCATCAAGCTTAAAAGAGATAAAAGGCAATTTCCTAGCTGAATGCATGAATCTTAGCAACCAACAATTGAGTGACAATTTTTTTATAGGATACCATGAATGCCAAGGAAAAAAAAAGCCATTACTCTCTCTTTTCTGTTATGGGCAACTTTTTACCCATGCATTGAACCAAAACTAATCTGCAACTAGAAACTTCATTTCTTTCTAGCCATATTAACATCCAGTTTAGTTTAGCACAATGAACAGAAATGCTCATAAGAATTCAAGAATTTTGCTGTTCTTTCATATTTTCTGATCATGCATATATACGACAAACGAAATACTGATGAGCTAATAATGTAATGAGGGCTAATACTATGGTTAACAATGAATGCAAGTTGGAAACTAAAAATGGAATGTTTCTCATTGCAGCAACTAAAAAAGCTTTGGAATTTCCTTATCCAACCTATCCATCTCATACCATTAGTTACACCCAGAGGGAAATATACCAAAAAGTTGGGGGCGAGGGGGGCACAATCGTTATATGGAGTACCTAGTCACTCCGTGATCATGGAGTGCCTTAATGCACATAAAGGCTATAAAATATGCACATAACATAATTAGTAACGTACATAAAAGTTATATATACATAATTAATAACCGTTACGTGCATTATGACACTCCTGTATAATTTTCTAGAGGGGGCATGCATAATATTGAAAGAAAGATTTTCCACTTCCGGCATATGTTTATCAAAAAGACAATAATGGTTTGATTGATTGATACCTGAGAGTAACATAACCTTTCCTTTCCCCTCAATTTCTTTAAAAAAAATCATATTTTTTATCCTCCACCACCACCAATCATCATAGAAAAATTACACAATTAGACAGCAAAATATTAAGAAGAAAAGGAAAAAAAAACAACTGCAATAATCAGGAGGATGGAGAAAATTGTGGGCGGGGAGGTGGTGGAAGAAGTTGATGGGTGGGATGAACCTGACTACTGGGTTGCGCGCCGCCGGTGCCGGCGTTCTGAATAATAAAAGGGTGGCGCAACAACTGGCTGGCGGTCCATCTACGAGCCGGATCCCTCTGCAAGCAGCAAGCAATAAAATCCCGAAACTCTCTGGAAGCAGTTGGAGGAGCCTCGGGAGGCTGAGACATGCAGATGGCACACATGAGGCTGGCCCAATCCCCTTGTCGGCCCACCGCAAACGGAAACCGGCCCAAATAGAATTCCAAAATGCTCACCCCTAAGCTCCATATATCCCCTGCGTAACCGTCGTATCTCCCGTGGTTCAGATCGGTGTTTATCCGTTCGGGACTCATGTACGCGATCGTCCCCACGGATGAATTGCAAGGATCCATCGTTTGCGCCAATATCCTAGAAACGCCGAAATCGGCAATCTTTACCTGCTTTTGGGAATTGATGAGGAGGTTTGACGGCTTGATGTCCCGGTGGACAATCTTACGGCGATGGAGGTAGTAGAGGCCGGCGAGGACCTGGCGGGAGAGATCGGCTAAGGAGGGCTCGTGGTGGATGTGCGTGCCCTCGAGGGACCCCCCGTCCATGTACTCCAGGAGGACCTCGATTTCGCCGGCGTGATCAAACATGTCGTGGCACTTGACCACGTTGAGGTTGTCCACGTCACGTAGGATCTCTATTTCGCGGCAGATCTGGCGGCGCACGTCGTCCTCGTGATTGCCGTAAATGACCTTGAGCGCGTATGGCTTTCCGGTGGGGCGGTGGATGACTTTATAGACGGTGCCACCGGCGCCGCTTCCGATTCTGTTCTGTCGGTCTAGCTCCGAGATGTGGACCTGGGGAGAGGCGCTTGCCAGCTGAGATGACGAAGATGATGAAGCTGAAGAGGGACCAGACGGTGGAGGGAGGGGTAGAGGGACGGCTAAGGCGGGGTCCCGTTGTGGAAGGGGTAAGGTTAGATCAGGACGTCGCCTTTGACGGCTTCGATTGGCGACGGCGGCTGGTGGTTGTTGAACAGGTCTCATGATCACTCTCCTCAAATTGGTACAACTATCTCCTCTCTTCAGTAATCAATATCTCTCCTCCTCTTGGAATTAAGTGATGAATATTTCAATTGAAGCAATAATCAATGACCCACTTGGAGAAAATACATTTGTGTGTATATATATGTATAGAGGAGAAAAGGGGGGGTAAATGAAAATGAAAATAAAATTAGGGGGGGTGGGGGGAAAAGCTAACAATGTTTGATGAAAGAATTGATCTTCATGATGTATCAGCCAATCCAATCAAATCAATCCATGGAAGATGGGGAAGGTTCTTGGAAGTAGGGAAAGGAGAAATGAAGAAGAAGGTGATCTGGCCCTTGCAGAAAGAAAAGCAAAGCTGTGAGCTTAACTAAACACAAGAAAGAAAAATACTACTAATGGAAAATGAGTGAGAGATAGAGAGAGTTTTGTAAGTATGTGTTTCCAGTGTGTGTGTGTGTGAGAGAGAGAGAGAGAGAGAGAGAGAGAGAGAGAGTGGGGGTAGGGGAAGAATTATTGGATTTTTCTTGAGGGGGGGTTGCTATCAAACGAGGGAATCGAGATTTAAAAGGGAGAGGGCTGGGAGGAAGGGTATCGTTGGGACGCGCTCTAGCGGAGAGTGGTGTTAAAAGTGACCCCGAGCAACACAAAGAACCTCGGGTTTCGGGTGACTCGCTGTTAATGCGCGTAGGGTATCGCAACAGACATCGGGCATCTTCTCCTGCATCCCAAATGAGTATTACTACTGTATACGATATACATTTAAATTGTTCACTATTATATTTAAAAAATATTTTTTTTTTAATTTATTAAAAAAATAATTTATTTATATCCACAAATTTTATTTGATACATTTTTTATTCGATTATATTCTTAAAATTTATTTTTAAAAAAATATTATGTAATTAATAGAAAATAATTAAATTAAAACGAAATGAAAAAATATTTTGTTCCTAGGACATTATTATCGGCCACTGGATCCTACCCACCGATCTAATTGAGGGGGACAAAGCGTATGGAGCTGCAAGGCAAGCTCATTCCATTTTCTGTTTTCACCTATTTTTCTAATTTTAATTACTACTTTTTAAAGAATCTTTTTGAACAAAATTAATAAAATAATTTCCATTTTAAACCTTAATTTAATGTATTCTTCCATAGTCCCCAAATCTATCTTTTTCTTGATCGGATTTAATGGAATTACTAGTACTTCATTTTGTTAGAATTAAGCATCATAGAAATAAATTTGTTTCAAGAAAATTGATTACTGTTAAAATGTTAAATCAATGCACTTATTGGTGACTTCGACTTGGGTCAGGAAGTCAATTTTTGATGATTTGATTTGATTTTTTGTAATGATTAAAGTGAAAAAATAGGAGAGAAATAGAGAAATAATGGTGGGACCTATAAAAAATCAAAAACTAAAAACGAAGATAAAACGACTTGGTGACCCAAACCTTCGTGTTTTTACTTGCACATAAATGTTTAATGAAGTGCGTATAGTTGGGGGTTTGTTTATTTAATTATTTTTTATTTTTTTAAAAAAAATAGAAAGAGTAGAATATACAAAAGAAAAGGACAAATCGATCTCAAAAAAAAATAAAACGCACAATAAACATCAAAATTTTATTACCATTTTCAAACAATTTTTAGCACAAAGAGGTGACACATTAATTTAAACATCAACTTTGTTACGAGTGATAACAGGGATAATTTGTACCACCTACCCTTATCGTTTGGTTAAATTTTATTATCATCCTTCATGTTTAACTATTATACAAAGCCTATCCTTTTTATCAATTCAGTTGATTAATTTATTAATTTATAATTTTTTATATAAATATAATATGAACAAATAATATTTTAAAAATATTCAGTTAATAAACTTTGTCAAACTTTAAAATAGTTGATCACAATTATTTTAAAAATTAATATATAATCAAAATAAAAAAATAAAAGAGTAAAGAAAAAAATTATAATATTAAAGTTGAATACACACACAAATATATATAATTAATTATGCATCATATATATTAAGTCAATCCCTTTTTCAAAAATAATTTATAATTTAAAAATATTGAATTATTTATAATTTATTATTTTTAAGTATAAGTGTATTTTTATAAACATGTATATATGTATTAATATATACATATATATATTTGTGTTTTCAACTTTAATCATAAGAGATTATTTTTTATTTCTATTTCGATTTCATAATGTTAGCATTTCAAAATCAACAAATTCATTCAAGCTAAATCCGTTCATTTATAATTAATATTGAATATATATAAATATATACGCATATAATCTATTCATATAAAATAGCATAGCTTAAAAGTAAAAATTATGAAATAATATAAATTTACAAATTATTTTTGAAAAAATGATTGACTTGATGTGTTTATATTATGATGCGTAATACACTAATAATACTACATCAATTTTTTATACATTAAGTCAATCCTTCTTCCAAAAATAATTTGTATAATCAAGTTTCTATGTATTAATATTTTTTTATGATTAAAATTAAAAAAAATATTTGTAATAAATATTAATATACGCATATACATGCACATAAAATATATTTATAGTTAAAAAATAATAAATATGGAATAAAATATTATTTTAAAATTATAAATTAATTATTTTTATAAGAGAGATTGACTTAATATATATGCTATTTATGATCCATATTTAATAATATATATATATATGTGTGTGTGTGTGTGTGTGTGTTTTCAACTTTAATATTAGAAAAAAAATTAATTTTTTTAATTTTTAGCTTGAATATATATATTTTTTAAGTTTTAATTTAAATACACCTAGTTTTAAAATAATTGTGATAAATTATATTAAAGTTTTTTTTAAAATTAAATTAACATCTTTAAAGTATTTTTTTATAACGTATATATATTAAAATTATAAATTAGTCAAATTAATTAATAAAATAAATAAAATTATAGATTTTGTATAATAGCCAAACCTGAGAAGAACAACAAAATTTGATCAAATTATGAGGGTGAATTACCCGTGATAACAGACAACAATAATTTTACCGCCCGAAATTAAGAGTATGGTCGATATTTTATACACTTAATTACCATTAATTAATTTCCTCCCGTGCATAATAATAATATATGATAAAGAATGAAGTGACCATTCAAATCCATTTTAATTTGGTTAGAGTCCGACACCTTCACATTCAACAATGAAGAAGTATCCATTTTATTCTATATATTTAGAGTTGTATATGAATTGAATCGAGCCAAATTTTTACGGATTTGAGTCGATATTTTCAATTTTTTTACAAGTCGAATTTTAATTTTACGAACTCGAATTGAATCTAAAATGAATAGATTTGACTTATTAGCTCGTGATGGGCTCGCAAGCTACTCGTGAGCCTAGCTTCGTGAGACTTTGCGAGCAATGAATTTTATAAACGTTAACGGATTTTGACGAACTTTTTAGCGGTTTATAACGACTTTTAACGGATCTTGACGAGTCTTTAACTATGAAAATTATTAACTATGTTATGTTACGTTATGTTACGTTATATTATGTTATATTATGCATAATACCTAAAATAATGCAGTAAGTAGTAACTCACTTATGTTATAAACTATTCATGAAAATTATATGAGCAAAACACAAAGTATTATTAATTTATCGTAATTCATGCAAAAAATTAATTATCCGTAACTGCAACATGATAAATCAGAATTTAAGCTTTCACAAAAGAAATTAAATCAGTAACCATCAATTAATTAGCATAATTACTTATAAAATAATAAATAAATAGTTAAATCATTATAACAAATAAGCACTTACATTATATGAGCTTTCAAAAAAAAATTTAAGTTAGTAATTATGAATTTATAAACATAATTATTTACAAAAAAAATAAATAACTAGTTAAATCGTTAAGATATATAATGATATTAATATAAAATTAAACTTGACAATAAGTATATAAGCACTAAGAACAAGCCTTAACGAGTCCGCTCGCGAGCCTCACAAGTCGAGTCGGGCTCACAAAATTTGACGAGTCTGAAAATTGAGTTTGACTTGACTTATGAAAGCACTGCGAGTCAAGTCGAGACGAATTTAAACAAATCGAACCGAATAGAATCTACGAGGTGGCTTGACTTATGTACAACTTTATATATACTAAACTATATATCATGTATACGCAGCAAATTTTTTTCCCTGAGTTGCTTGCTTGGTACTCCGTAGATGAGGTTATATATTAACTCGCTTGATGATCCATTTCCTACCATTTAATTAATTATTGTAGTAGTTTTCTCTATTGAAATTAGGCCCGTCAATTATAACTCATTACCCATTAATCTATCCAACCCAACTTATTTAAAACTCAATTCAACTCAACTCATTCAGTTTAGTGGGTTGCTAAATGCTATCCCTGCCGGGCCCAAATTTTTTAGCTTTCGCTCCTTTAATACCAAAAATACCCCGCCCCTCTCATATTTCACCCAACATTCAGTGGGTTCCCGATTTTCCCTCAAATTTATAATTCACCTCTTTAATTTCACTTTCAATCTTCTGTCTTTATTATAATATTTTTTAATGGAACCGTCCGTAATGAATAATTCGCAAAATTAGGGGTTTGAAATTGTAAACAATGCGGGAAGAAGAATCAATTGACTCAATGGGTTGGTTAGGTTTTGTAATCACGAATGTGTTTCGTTACAAATTGAAGCCACGAATGTTTATTGACTGTATACAGAGTTGAGAATACGTAGTAAAGGGGCACACTTTGTTATGTCTTTGATGCCAACTGCTATTGGAAAATGGAGAGAAAGAAAATTATATGTCTTTGTAAGTTCAAGGAATTATGATGAAAATTTGATAGGAGTCTATGGACAAGCAGTTGGGTGGTTCTTTGAGGAAAAAGAATAGAACAAAGCAGCAATTGGGGAAAGAAACAACAAAGGAGTAGTGTTGGGTGGTGAATGAGTTGAATGGAAAAGAGCAAAATGATTATATGGTGGTGAGAACCATACTTGCAAGGTGGAAGGCGAATGTTCAGAAATAGGCTAATATTCGGCAACAGAGCTATGCAAGTTCTGGTAGTCTTTATTGAGTAACATGTATTTTCGATATAAAATGGACGGCAGTGAGAAATTTAAAAATGACATTTAGCACCATTCTTAAATTAATAATAGGTTGAAATAGGTAACTCACTCCCCATTTATTTAATTGGGTTGATCTGGGTCAACCTACTAACCCAATAAACATTTTCCCTAGATACGATTTTCTTCGGTGTTGTTTGTTTGAGCTTAATGAGCATCTGATAGGGAGTTTTGTATAAGTTATTCAGACAATTGAGAAATTAGATTGTTTGGTAATTTTTCTCTTTCAGATCTGAAAGCAGCTTAATATGTCTTAATCATTCAGCTTTA
>JAOTQG010124434.1:0-10383 GCA_025631175.1 Iris virginica | reverse complement strand
GGGCGGGGCGGGGCCGGATCTTGATCATTGCGGGGCGGGGCGGGAGTAAGAAAGTCGGGACGGGTCCGGTTTGAGAGATACCCGCCCCTAATCCGCCCCCCGTTGCCATTCCTAGTTGGCACTCCAAGTTTCTTGAACATCAAAAAATAGGATGAAAAAAAGAAATGAACCAATGGCAGCTAAACATAAACATATATAAACATTAACAGAACAATTGCCCATTAAAACAAAACCTTGCTATATACATACACCAAACAAAAATCATGATATGATGATGAAAGGCTGGAGACGAATGAAGTGGTGATTTTAACTCCTTTATTATTATATTTTTTTTTAGTGTAATGGCGTTTGATCATATCAATCTAAAAAGAACTATTAATATTCCCATCATATTAAATTTAAATAGAGATTAGTTTAGTACTTTATTAGTATAGCATTAGTCTAATCTATTAGTTTATAGTAAGAGACTCTTGTGTATATATATATATATATATAAATAGTATTATTATAGTATTTATTATATAATCTATCTCATATAATAATTATGTATTTATATATATTAGACTATACATATTCATCTAGAAATAACCTATAATTAAATTTAATATTTAAACACCTAATTATGGAGAGATGAAGAGACATTATAATTAAATATCAAATACACCATATGAAAGGATTAGTCTTAAGTTGCTTATGTGGCAAATTTATAGCCATCTTCATCAATTTTAATTAACTAAGAAGTAGGATTTGGTGTTTTACCCTAGTTTTATTTTTTTAAAACTCTATTTCAACCGTTTAAATTCTAAAATTTTAAATGAGGCAAGCTGTTACATTTATTTTGTTAAAATATTTAAATTTTTTATCTAATTTTTTAAAAAAATTAAAAGAACAAATTTTAAGAATAAAAAATTATAGAATAATGTTTAGAATGAAAATAAAAATTATTAGAACAAAGTAGTAGGATAAAAAAAGTAGTATTAATTGATACATATAAAACACATATATAATCTTATATTATATTATATTTTAGTTTTATATTTAAAAACTTAAAATTATTTAATTTAGTACATAAAATTAACAAATAATTTAAAATATTTCTTTAAACACAAAAATTTATTGTATTTTAATTTTAATTTTAATTTTAAATTTTAATTTAAAATTTAATTTTTTAAAATTTCAATTTTAAAACCTAAAAAGCTTTAAAATCTTTTATTTATATTAAATGTATAAAAAAGAAAGAAAAAAGTTATAAATTTAAACATTTATCAAAAGGATAAAATTGTCCAAAAGTAATTTCAGATGTTGGTTTTAACCATTCAGCTTTAGTTTTAAATCTGATTTGATAAGAACATTTAAGCTGATTTCAGATCTGAAAGAGAAAAAATACCAAATGATTTAATTTCTTTGTGATCCGATTGAATTAGACGAAACTTCCTTTTAGATATTCAATAAGCTCAAACAAACACAACCTTAGTGTATGAAGCATTTCGAAAATTCATATAGATATGAGAATGTTTTAGTGGAGTACTGATAATTTGAGTGAAAGAAAAATGATACTATGAATTATAGAATACAAGAAGTATGGTATATAAAGAATAAAATTCTATCACCATCGTTCATTTTATCGTATATTATATCTCAATTCTCAAGAATTTTAACTATTCAAATGAATTTCTTCATTTAAACCACAAAATTCGAATATTCAAGATATTACATTCTCCTTTGTCATATCTCAATTTACAACCATTCAAATAGATTTTTTCATTTAAACTACTCTATCCGAAATTTTCAGAATATCTCTACCTCATCATTTATTATATCTCATTCTCAACCGTCAAAATAAATTTCTTCATCTCAACCATCCACTTCAAAAAAAAAAAAAAAAAAACAATATTTTTATTACATATCTTATCATATTATATGTTTAATGTTGTGAGACGCTTGTAATAGTTGGTGTTTGGTACTGCAAATGGTGCGAGGGAGGAAGAAAACCCAAAAATTGGGTTGGAGATGCTCCGAAATGTCCCCAGTGACCAACGTTTATATCCGAAAGGACACATCTCTCCTTCTGCATGCCCGAGTTCTTCTTGAATATATGAAGACACATCTTGATGATAAAACCCGCATTACACATAATTAATTAGTTCCACGAAATTCAACTAATGCATCAGAGGATAATTTCCATTCCAGCTGCCTAAAATCACATTACACCATTCAAAAACCAGCTGGAAATCCGCCTTTTCGAGGGTCACTCACTGCTACAATCTGCCCCAAAGGCGCAGAATCTATGTCTTGAACGATAAATTGGCAAATAGAACCCCCAACAAGGCTTTGTAGGTCATGGCCCTTTTTTAGCAGGGCTAGCCTTGTATCTGCAGGAACATCAAAGTGATCACCAGTAACGCTCGTCCAATTCTCGTATTGTAGAACATTAGGAATCAGCTGCAGAGTAATTAATTAAGAAACTCGATCATTGCAGGATCCAACGGGTTTAGATATCCGAGGACGAGTTGTAGCATATATGGTGTGCATAGGCACGTACCTGATGATAAGACCTTGGAGCCATGACAGCTGAAAATGGATCCATTCCCTTGACAAAGTGGTTCAGAAACACTTCAGTTGTACCAGCAATTATCTTGGCTCCTCCACTCGCCCCGATTACTGCTTTCAAGTGTTCATCCTGTATTAGAAAAAGGGTCACCACTCATCAGGACAATTTTCAAGTAAACCACATTAGAAAATGAGAAAGTAGATAATGGTGTCACCTTAAGCACAATAGTAGGCGTCATGGAAGATAACGGTCTTTTCCCAGGGGAAATGAAATTGGCAGGCGCAGGTGGTGCTACGTTTGGGGTGATATTCATAGGCATCGAGAAATCATCCATTTCATTGTTCAGGGTTATCCCGGTACTAGGAGATAGGATTAGTGAACCAAAATATGAGTTCACAGTACAAGTCATGGAGACGGCATTATGCTCACTGTCTACAATGGATACGTGACTCGTACCATGATCCTGAATCTGGTTCCACCTGCAAAGGAAGCAAACATTCTGCTATAAATCAGTCTCCTTTGGTTTTTCAATCAGCTATATGTACAAAATGTATCTTGCTTACTTGCCACCATAATGACTGGGACTGAAAGTCATGTTATCATATATCGCCGCCTTCAACTCTTCTGCAAACTTAGGTGAGAGCATATCAGCTACGACGTCTTTCACATTAACAAAATCTGGATCACCAAGATTCATCCTCACAGCAAATACATGTTTCAGTGCTTCAATTTCTCGATGAGTACTAAGTGGACCAGAGCTTCGTAACTGATCTCCGTATTGAGCAAGAATGTTTAGCATCTGCTCAAGAATTCAAGAAACAATTTAATACAAGAAAAGGTGTGGCTTAAGTCTTGCAAATGTCATATAGAACTGCTGCAAGTGATGAATATCCCATGCATGTTCCAAACTTACAAGTATCATCGCGGCGCCACCTGAAGAAGGAGGTGGCATGCCGAGTATTGTAAGCCCTAAAACCTCAGAAGTTATTGGTTCTCTCACTTTAACTTCATAGTGCTGCAAGTCTTTCATCGACAATATCCCTCCCATCTTTTTTACATCTCTTACCAAATGGAATCCAATTGATCCAGTATAGAATGCCTTTGGTCCGTACTCTGCAATTGCTTTCAGAGTCTTTGCTAGCTTCTTGTTGTAGCAGATAGTCCCTCGCTGCAAGAGAGTCCCGTTCCTAGTGAAAATGGCACGAAGTCCCTTGTCTGCCTTAATGCCTGCTTCTGTTGCAATCATCTGGGTGTAGAGATAAGGAGAGATCTTGAACCCCTTTCGAGCAAGAATTTCAGCTGGCTTAACAAGTCTCTTCCAAGGGAGCTTTCCATACTGTTTCCAGGCTCTATGAAGGCCTGCAAGTTCCCCTGGAACTGCTATCGAGAGGGCACCACTAGATTTTCGGGAAGCATTTCCAGCATACATATTCTACAAGGAAATTTTAACAAGAAAGAATTACTTGGCAAAGTTTCTTCAGCAGATATCAGCTGTGAAATGCAAATGAGAAAGCCATTAATTAAAATTGGCTATTCCATAAGAAGAGTCTCAAGTACCTGAGAAGCAAGGGAGGGAGCAGTTTCTCTCATATCAAACACTTGTGCCTTCCCATGGGCTGATTTAACAAGCATAAACGCGCCACCACCAAGGCCACTGGAAGCAGGGTTTACGACACCCAAGCATAATGCAGCAGCCACCGCTGCATCAACAGCATGACCTCCTTCATGAAGAATGTTTCTCCCAATCGTTGAACACCTGCCATCATCCGTTGCAATGGCACTATGACGCACTCTAATTACCTCACGTCTATAAGTTTCTGTATTCGCGTTCAGGCATGAAGTGAAACATACAAGCGACACAAACACAAACTTGAATACTTTCCTCACGATGACAACTACAAAAGGCATGGTAAATTCAGTTAGTTATCTAACCAAGAGTTAGAATTAGTTCCCGAGTTCAACAAGAGATGGTTATACAAAATTGACTACTTCATGTAAGATGGTTTACAGATTATCCGACAACTCCCATTAACAAGATCGATCCTTAATTGTGATCATACATCATTGCCAGAAAAAAAAAATAAGTTCAACAAGCAAACAAAAATATATGGACAGATCCCATATGTTTCCTTGGTATTTCAGGTCAATTCTGTATTTCGCAGAGTAGCTAGCTAGAGACCTGAATCATATGTTTGGTTTTATCGCTCAAAATATTTGTCGGTTACTCATTTGAAACAAGGGAGAAACTAAGAAAACACAGAGAAAATTAACAAATGGCAGAAATGTTATGTTCCTGAACGAACAGTACTTCTATTCTATGCTGCATGACATTGATCTTGTGCTGTAAGTACTCAAACTTTACTTCACAAGCAAGTAATAATCTCACACAATCAACGTTCACCTCTAATAAGAATCCGGTAGTCGAGAAGGCATATTGCGAGGAGGGTACAAGAATATGCATTGACCTTGGTCAAACTGATCATCGGCACCAGTAGGACGGAGACGGACTCACTCACTCAAAGTTAGGCCAATATATAACCTTTACAACAACTTCAACACGTCGTACAGCCGTATGCTAATTATGCTTGCTACTAGCAACAAAATAAGACAGCTATATATAAAAATCTATTCAAAAACAAGAATTAGGACGCTAACTGTTACTGGTCAGATTAAAAAACTAGCTGCTGCAAGCAGTATTTGCCAAGTATAAATCATACGCTGCGCAAACCAGAATGCTTGCGAAGAAGAAGAAGACTCACATGTCAATGGCATGATGATATGCTTTCTTTTTTTTTTTCTTATTCTGCGATGACCTTAAAAAAAAAAAAAAAAAAAAAAAAGAAGAGACGGAGTGATCGGGTATAGCTTATTTGTACTTACTAAGTGCCGACAGTGGCCGGCCGACCTGATCATTTGTTGACTGGGGACCCAATGTAACTGCCAATTTTTTTTTCACATCTATCTATCTTGGACTAGTCCAGATATGATTGGATTGGAACATCATGTTTGTTTTATTATCCCAATTCGTCCCGTTTAATTTGGACGTTGCGAGTAATGTTGCAGCTAAAAACCAAGAAATTTGCAACTGGTCCATACTCCAATTGCTGAGCAGAGAGAAGCTCGTGCGTGGTACTGGCGCCAAATGCGCCGAGGCCAAACAGTTGACTTGTGGTCGATATCTTCGAATCGCTCACCACAAGAACTTGATTAAGCCTGAGCTTGATAGTAAAAGATGGGCTCGTATATATCGGCCATAGACCCCAGTGTTACATGAGGTAGTCTAGAACCACGTCCTAGAGGAAGATGGAGATGACCGATTGATTACATGGGGAATGGACCAGCAATGGACGTTGAAAAAATAAACCATAGTAGCAATGTAATGGACCACTCTCATGTACAACATTCACATCAAGTTCCACCGACATACTTACTGACCAGAAACCAACTTCATTAGGGATCACCATCAGTTCAGTAACATTCAACCAAAAAAAAAAAAGAAAAAAAACACTACTATTACCTCCATGTCAAGAAAAAAGAAAAAAAACCCTACTTCTATGACACAATTTGCATGCTGCTACAGAAAATAATGTAAGGTATGTTGCAATACGAGCTTGATAAGGCTCATCATTGAAGTTGAAACCCAATACTTATTATTCATATGCATATCTTGAAGTAACATGATATAATGATAGAAGCACAAAAGCTTCAAGCCCATTAGCAGATTTCCATTCCCCCTTGACCAATTTTTCACACTGACACCTTTATGTTTCTCTAGCAATACAGTGACCAGGTCTCAAAAGAATATAATTGCACATACAACCCGAAATACTCCTAAGAATGTTCCCTACACGATGGGAAGAGGTTTGCTAAGGGCATCTTCTCTACTCGGAAAAACACATGCCTTGTCTGCTCAAGTCCTGTATAAAAACATCTTTACAAGATCAAAAAGCGGATCCAGTGTTCTTGGTCTTTCCAAGCATCACATCTTTCGCTTCATTGATTTTGGAAGCAAGGTAATGACTACCGCCTGCATCTGGATGGTTAGCAACCATCACCCTTCTATGTGCTTCCCTGACCTTATCAGCTGCAATACTTTCCCTGTACATATGAAAATAGCCAAGCTAGTGACAGATTACTGATAGTTGTTCTACAAACAGCACAGATTACAGATCTAAACTCAACCGTGAAAACTGAATACCAAATTTCAGTTAAAAAGTTTCTGATGGAGTACCTTACTCCAAGAATAAGAGCTGCTTCCCTTTTTGTCATCTGCTGTTGGAAACCGCCTTCGTAAAATTTGCGTAGTCTAGCTGTTGGTGGTCTAGCCTTGAATGCATTCCAAGCTTGAATGCCATATCTACCAGCGTAAGCAGCAGCAGCAATTGCAACTCCTGCTACGATCGGAGTAGCCTGTGCACATTTCAGATTTAGATTAACCGATGGATCATTGCAATACTTTTCAATATAGACCATATAGGAATCAAACTTAGAACAGATGCAACTTTTGAAGGCCCTAATACAAAAATGAACAGAAAAAGAATACAAAATTGATAGCGTATTACATAATCCAATGCTTTACTTAAGAAGCCAGCTTCTAGTAATGAAATAAAGTATGCTTCATCTGATACCATACGAAAAACGACATTCAAAGATCCTTCACAAGAAGCCAAGAAACAAATGTCTAACAAACAAAATATGTACACATTGAGCATCATAACTCGTCATTCATGTGACAAAGTGGAATAGCTTCAACATTTGGCGTAAGTTAACAATGGATGTACATACCTAACCTTGTAGTTTATCCTTAGAAAATTCCAAATAGTTCGCACCCCAAAGGTTTTTTTTTTTTTAGCAATTCCTGGGTCCACTGTTGATTGATTTGGACAGTCTTAACTATTTAGAGCTGATTTTGTAGGCACAGGAAATAGCATTCATGACTAGCAGGGACACACGTAAAGGACCTCCGGAACAGAAATGGTTTGTTTATAGCTCATAGACACAAACTTGAGGGCTTAAAGCATCATGAGATAAGGATCACATCTTGATTGAAAGTTTCCAAAATTGAAAAAGAACAAATCTAGGCTTTTCAGGTTGCCTTGGTGTAAAGCACTAAAGCTTCAATCCATTAGTTCCTAAATCCTAAAACAGCTAAATGATTAGCAACTAAAAGTAATCAAGAAGTTAAAGAACACTAGATGAGGATCAAAAGTTCAATAATTGATTGCTCTAAATTTCTGGTATACTTTCTGATAAAAATTTGATCCATAAGAAAATAACAGAAGAACCTACCATCAATCCCCATCTCATACTTCTGAAGCAGCCTATATGAATCCAATGCCTCAAGTGTTAGAAGAACATCCAGGAAGGGAAGATGATAAACTACCTCCTCTACCTAAATATGTTTATATTTGCATTTTTATTTTCTGCCTATGTGATAATTACTTCTGGTTGTAAATGGTGCATATAGCAGCATTCTCCTACATAAAACTTTGACTTTCTCAGTTTACACGCAGAACCTAAAAATTGACAATCATCTAGGCACAGAGGTGGTTAATACAGTTTCAATAGCTTGACCAACCTATACAACAGCCAACAATACAGTCGTGCATTTTGCTTTGGGACCATAGTTATTAAACGCAAAAGGCGAACTGAGATGCAAAAGACCTCTGCAGCCTTAGGCGCAAGGCGTAAGATGAGGCACACTTTAAAATAATTGAAATTCAGTCAAAAAGAAACGTATTTTAGGATAATTGGACAGTATTTTTTTTTGTTAATTTATTAAAGGTTGGAGCTGACATGGCCAAATCCCAACCCTTATTATTTATTAATTAGGGCTTACAGTTACAAGAATAGCAAAGAGGCTTTAAAGCTAGGAGAATACTCCATCAAGATAATAGTTTCTCCCTAATATTGTTCCTGATCGGACTTGAACCCCAAACCTTCCCGTTAGGAAAGTGACGTGGATACCATTAGAGCAAGTGCTCGTTGGTCATATTGAAGTGTTACGGTCATATAAGTACCTTTTTCTGATTAGACTTTCTGTACTTAATAATTATCGAATATTTCTAACAAGCTTGAACGTTATGTACACCAGAAACAAATGATTCTGCATGGGAAATAAGGTACTTCCAAGAGGCTTACCTAAAGCAAGACCAGGCCCAGCAGTGAGCTACAGAAACAACGTTAGGGACCAATAATGCCAAGTATGGGCAACAATAAATTCTTCAAACATTTTACAGGAGAGAAATTATAAACATGAGTTGCATAGTAAACCAAAATATTTTGGAATTCATGTTCATAATAATGATGTCACACTGCCTATAGCAGCACTCATCTTTTATCAGGGTTTGATATGGGCTGTTCATGAACACAGTTTCCACAACCTAACTAAATCCACAACCCGAAAAATATCATAAAACCCAAAATCCTGCCACCAGCAGACATTCAATTCTGACCCTCCAATCCCAATTAAATTACCAAGTTCTTGAACAACTAAGTACACGTGAAACAAAATCACAAAAAGAAAATGCTACATAAATAGATTATTCGATTTGTTCAAGAGATAAAGTTGCACTACTAGTTTATAGAACAGCTGAATGCAATTTCTCAACCATAAGTGTCACTAACAATTATTTTGTAAAGTTGACTTAAAGTAAAATTTAGGGCAAAGAAACACCCAAAATCCTCCAACCACAATCACCTAATTATTGAACAAACTAAATACAGGAAGAAAGGAAACCCCAAAACGTAAATACAGCAGTAAACACCTGGATTATTCAATTTGTTCAAGACATAAATTGTTGTGGTTTTCTAGCAGAATGCTTAAACTTTAACGCGGAGAAAATATAAAGGCATCCGATTAATGACTACGCAAAAAAGAAAAGAAAAGAACAGAAGTTTACCATTTTAGGGTATCTCAGTTACAGCTTGAAGAAAGGGAAACTGACGTTCGCCGCTGGTTTTGAAGCTCTTCTAGGGCTTGTTTATTGTGGTAAACGAGTTTGAAGAACCTTCCGATTGGGTGTGGATCGGCAAGAGAGGTGGGAAGTGTCGGCGACGGTAACAACGTTCGTGAATATGGAAGTCTCAGGTGGCGGCGTCGCGGTGGGGCCGTACCGGAAGAAAGAGGAGGACCTGTAGTTGGAAAAATTTGAAAAGGTCAGAGAAACAATTTGATACCACACAGTTTCGCAAAGTTATTTCATGCTAAAGTTATGGGCGCATCCGTAATTTTTTCAGTTTTCCTTTCAAATTGATCTTGTAATTTTTTTATTTATCTTTTTTATTTTTTATTTTAATTATTATAAAATTTAAAATTTAACTTAAAAAATTACTCATCAATCACATCTTATATATTTTTTTAAGTATAATATAAATGCTATTTTTAGATATTATAATATTGATGTATAAATTCACTTTTTTCAATAATAATAGGGTAAATTACAACAAACCCCCTAAACTAACAAGAAATCTTAGCTCGCCACCCTCTATTACTAACTTCCATAGTAAACCCTCATAAACTACATTTATGATCGGTCCATCCATGGCAAAACAAACTTGTCAAATTTGGATTGAACAGTAGTATAAAAGTTAGTAGTTGGTATTTTCTTGACCAAAATACCCATCGAATCAAACAGTCAAGGGAACTACAGTAAAACCTCCTAAAAACAGTAACCAATCAATTAAAAACAGTTGGTATATTAAGCGCACGGGCGCTTAATATTATAAGCGCCTGCACGTGTTTACACCTCCCAATTTTTTTTTTATATGTAATGAACATGAATGATGAAAATGATGAACATGATATCATAATTTATATCTATTTTTTGATC
>JAOTQG010124433.1:0-20787 GCA_025631175.1 Iris virginica | reverse complement strand
CTGTGTGTACTGTGTATAGCAGCTTTCAGACAGCAAAAGTACGTGATCGAAAATTACAGTGAGGGCTAGGAGTATCATAATTTATATAACCGTAATAAATTATGCATATATAATTTTTATACGTATTATAAATTATTTTATATATATTATAATTATGTTATACGTATATTTTATAACGTTTATGTAAATTAAGGTATTTTATGAGCAATTATTATATGGAGTGTCATTGCATTTATGTAAATTAAAGCATTTCATGAGTAATTTTTATATGGAGTGTCATTGCTCATGGAGTGCTTTAATTTACATAAACGTTATAAAATATATACATAACATAATTATAATGCACATGATATAATTAGTAATATATATAAAATTTATATATACATAATTTATAACAATTATATGCATTATGACACTGCTAACAAAAGTACATAGGCACTCCGTATAATTTTGGGTGGTACATGATGGGTCTTTCTCTTTTTATATACTCCCGCATTAAAAGAGTTTATTATTGACCGGAGCCTTTCAACCTAATTTAAGAAAATTAATACTCCCTCATTATTAAATTTTTCATTGTACATTTTATAAATATTAAAAATATTTTAAAATGAATTTCAAAAATTTACTATTTTTTGAACTACTTCTTCTCTTCATTATACTCCCTCCCTTTCAATATAGGTGACCTTTTAAACTTGTGCACACATTTTAAGAAATAGGGTTAACTATAAAAAAGGAATGCGTACTATCACTTTGACTCAGAAAAAAGTATCGTACTATTTTCACTTCAAAAAAAGGGTGCGTACTATTATTAATTCATCAAAAAAGAGATGTGTACTATCATTAATTTATTAATTTAAACCTCATCCGACCCAATTTCCGTCATTTAAAGAAGATATGGTCTGTTTAATATCCAAGAGAGTTGGATCGGATGAGGTTTAAATTGATTTTTGAATCGAATGAGGTTTAAATTGATGAATTAATGATAGTACGCATCCCTTTTATGAGGAAGAAATAATATGATACCCTTTTTTGAGCTAAAGTAACAATAGACGAACTTTTTTATAGTTAACCCAAATTAAAATGTCGTTATGCGATGAAACAAATTTGTAAGGCTCATTTGAAATGAATGGTTGACAACGGTATTAGTCCATTCCAATTCCAAGAGCCACCGGAAGTTTCAAAGACGAAACTTAAAAATAATAAAACGGTCAAGCGGAAGAAAAAGACAGAAATGGGCAGTGAAAATATCTGTACTAATGAACTCACCACTTGAAGAAGATTAGCAGCAGCAGCCGCAGCCAATAGTGTGCGAGTGTATGAGTCCTATCGCCATCACTTCAACTACGATCAATCTTCCTCTCGCTGCATCCAACCTCAGTCACTCGCATTCCTCCTCCTCCGCCACAGCAGCTCGATTCCGCCGCCCTCCGCCACAACTTCGTCTCTCGGCTACTCCCTCCGCCTCCTCTCTCTCCGGTACGTACGAATTCTTCGATCCTTGAAACAGGCTACGTGTGTGTATGTTTTCCTAGCTTCGTAATTGTTAGCTCATTTTGTACTAGAGCCGAATCGTTCGTGCATGCTCCGTTCTGTCGTGTACTTTGTTTGGCCGATAAATGCTTGCGAAATGACCGGTGCACTGCCGGATTCCTTTGTTTGTGATTAATTGCCTTGTTTTGCTAAGTTCCGGAATTTCTGCTGTGATTTCGTCCTGAAATGTCGCCTTACGATTGACGAGTATTGCTACTTACCTCCCCTTCTGCTTATAGAGTCTAGTTTTGACTTCATTTTCCGGTCAACTTGATTAGAGTTTGACCAGATAGGTCTATTAATCCTTTCACACCTACAAGGTCATAGCAGTTTTAGTGATTGGACGTTTATTACCCGAAACACTATGTCGTGACTATTGGTTTCGCAGCTCTTCTCTACGCTGCCTCCTCCTCCTTACAAGTTCTTCAATACTCGAAACGTGCTACGTTTGTTTTTGTCGCGCCATAATTAGCTCATTTTTTGTACGAAATTCAAATCGTTGGTGCGTGCTCCGTTCTGCCATTTGCTTGTTAGCTACTGTACGTAAATGCTTGCGAAATGAGTAGTGCACTGTCAGATTCCTTTGTGAATATTCGCCTTTGTTGAGTCAGGACTTTCAGTTGTGATTTCGTCTCGAAACTTTGCCTTAAGGTTTTGGTTCATTGTTAATTTGCTAATACTATACGACCTTAGAAACTAGTTTTGATTCTATTTTTCTGTCAACTTGATTAGAGTTTGACCTGAGATTTCTATTAGTCATCTGTTGCACCTACAAAGTCTTTTAGTGATTGGAAATTTATTACCTAAAATGAAATAGTGTGTAGTGATTATTTGTTTCATAAATGGCCTTGTTGACTTTAAGTAAGTATAGCAAGTAACTTCTTTGAGCGGAATGGAGGTTGCATTGGAAACATCCTGCTCCTAAGAGGTTTCAAGATCATAGTGGGACTCTCCAAGTGGAATATGAAGGAACATTAAGTCTTAGAATAAGCTAATAACAATTGCTCTGGTTACTGTCAATGCTGCACAGAGCATTTTCCCTGTGAAGCATCCCCTTTGACAACTTATACATGTATTAGATGTCGACAGTGAAAATGAGTTTCAAACCAAGAATACCATTTGTTGTTGCTTTTCTCTGTCACAGTTAGGAGCTATCTTGTAATTTTACATCCTTTTGGAACATATAAACCACCAAAACGGCAGAATGTTGAGAATGCGATTTCAGGTGGGAGAGGGCTCATTAACTGAAGATCATGCCTTAGAGTTATACTCCCACTGTTCCTGGCACCTTGTTTGAAAGCCAAACTTTTAATTTTGTAATTTTAGCATTTTATGTCTTTTACGAAATATAATAAACATATAATTTTTTTTCTACAATATGTGATAAAACTATCATATTTTGAATAGGAATAATTTTTTTGGGGAAAAAAACAAATATTTATAGCTTAATTTTAAAGTGGACTCTTTGAATGTAACGTCCCAAAATGGAATAGTGGACTCTTTGCCCGGAACAAGGAGTAAGAGCTTAGTCAGCTATGCAACATTTCCTAGCTCTTCCCAGTTGTTTACTTCTTTTTTTTCTTTCCATACATGGTTTACTGCTTGCAGACTGTAGTGGGAGCCTGCTCAAGTTGGATAACATCTTGCTTTATATATCCGGGAAGACATTCTATCGTCAACCTATAGGCGATAAGCTGGAAATGCCATTTTTCTTTTTTGGCTGCAACTCATTTTACAGATTCACAGTGTGCTTAACAAAATCGCTTGTTGTAGATTAGCGGTAGTTAATTGTTTTGAGAGTAAATGCATTTTTGTTCAAGCTTATCTATAATACCACGCTTTCCAAAATACAGCGCTTACTTTCAATGACTCAAATGGCATTTAATAAACACCAGAGACCAGTCTTAAGATTTTCATATCGGTCCTTACTTCCAAAGTGTATGATTAGTGGTTGGAGACTGAAATATCATTGAGAAATTGATGTCCATTTAATACTATTCGGTGGTTTATTATCAATATTTCGGAGCACTGGACAGCAGTTGGACATATTATTTCCTGGAGCTTCTTTTGTTTATAAAGTTGATTTTTTGTTTGATGCAGTTGCAAATATGGATTTTGATGGAGGGTCAAGTTTATATCCTTTGAATCGCTGTAAAACTCTTCATGTGGTTGGCCTCATCTTTGTCTTCCATTATTTTGCTGCCCATGCTAAGTTCCTATTTTTTTCCTCATCCAAGATTGGCCTGGTTTGTTGCTTTTTTCCGCGAGTCTGGATGATCCTTGTTCTTATAACTTCACTTCCAGGTTAGGCATGCACAAGGGATTCACAATGTGGAAGGAGATAAAAACTATAAAGCATACATGTCTCCCGAGTATTTTGACGCACATCTTACTCAACTAGGCTGGCAGCAGGTGGAAAGTTACTTACATATGCTATGTAGATCTAGAAAATTTGAAACGTTTTACTTGTTAACTCTGGAAAATGCTGTTTTCCCCACTTCTGTAATAGGTGGACAATTTGCGGAAACATGTACATGCATCTGGGCTTTTCAAGAGGATTGACTTAGTCATCACATCTCCTTTGCTAAGGTAATGCGAACATTCATACTCTGTGATAACAGAACTTTTTATCAGTATTCTTTGTAACTTTTTTATCTGACAATTCACAAGTATGAATCATGATTTTTCTCCTATAACCAAGAGAAAAAAAGAAGAAGATATATCTGGTATTTGACTTGAATCACATTAGTCCATATAAAGTGTTTCCATCTTAGCTTAAGCCTTGGCTCAAGTGTTCACTTACTTTCACAAAGAATATGGGGTATGTAGCAAGTGAAGAGCCTTACTGTGTTATAGAATGATTTTGAGCCTTCTTAAAATGATTCCGAGTTGAAGACTGCTGTTTTGTGCCGCTTATGTGATAAGTCTTTCATCAATTACGAGGGTGACAAGATAGAGGTTGGATGTAACTCTATAACAAAATCCTAAAGGCTGCTCCTGCCCTCAGAATGTCCAATTGTTTCTTCCTAGGAGACTGAAGGCATTTACCACATTTTAAGGCATCATCCCTGGGATAAGTAGAAGGTCAAATAGGAAACTAAGTAAACAGTTGAAGAACAAAAGTAAGTAAAAGCAAAGAAGTGACTGCCCACTCAACCAGGTAAGGTTATTGAGTGAGCGAATCATGACAATTATGTTGTAACTAGTACCTAATAAATGCAAAAGACTGGAAGTTGAAACTAGAAATCTTCAAAAGATCTTTTCGCCACCTCCTGCTGACTCTGTCCAAGGCTCCTAGTTAACCAGTCCACAGAGAGAGAGACACCACAAACACCACAACTACTCTGCCAAACGTCCATCTTGTGTAACACATGGAAGTCCATAATAACCTGGCATTACCGACGGCATCCTAAAGATATAAGTCAAGATCACCTCCTTGACTAACTGCAGAACAGAGCAAAGGAGAGCAAACAGGGGACAGACTCCTTGTAACCATAGTCATAATGGTTTAAAATACTATCTTACTTGATTTCCTTACATCTGAATCATAGATTATGATTCTTTCTTTCAGAACAACATACCAACCATAGAATTCAACCAAGTTAAGGAACCACACCAAGTGCTACCATCTCTGGGGTGCAGAGTTGGGTGACCCCAAATTTTTATATTTTTGAAGCTAAGTTTATGCTACCTTGATGTGGGATTTCCACTCCCCCTCCCCCAAGTTTGAGCTATCTTGATGTGAGATATATCAAACCAAGCATGACCACATCTCAAACGTATTTCTAGAAGAATGCTTCCATCTTTGAAACGAGTATTTCTAGAAGAATGCTTCCATCAATGATGACTTTCTTGATACCATGATTAGTGACTTATGATATGTCACAGGACTATGCAAACTGCTGTGGGAGTATTTGGTGGTGACGGTTATACAGATAGGATGGATGTGCTACCATTGATGGTGGCCAATGCAGGAAACAGTAACCGCTCTGCAATTTCGAGTCTAAATTCCCCTCCTATTATTGCAGTAGAACTTTGCCGAGAACATTTGGTAGGTGGTGTGAAGATTTTTTAAGCATATTTCTGGTTGGTTGTATGCCAACTTCATATTAACTTTGAAAAAGATCTACCATGCTCAAGTAAACTCTACTTAACTTAGCCTTTGTTCAACTACTTGGATCAGATCTATTTACTAATTAAGAAACTCTAACTAGTGCCTTGGTGGCACTTGTTAAGCATTCATATTTAGATAGACTTTGCATTGGAATTCATTGGCAGGTAGTCCCCATACAGAATCTTTTGAATTTAGAAATTTGTAGCCAGTGCTTTCAGGATGTTTATTAATCTGGTTAGAGGTTGAACTTCGACTTTCTTATTGCTAATTGGCCAAAAATCTTAACGGAATGTAAGGTGTCTACGTAGGGATCACGCAGTACGAGATTTGGTACTTTAGTATGTACTCCCTCTATCCACAATGAGTGCCATGCTTCCTTTTTGAAAAGTCAACCTAAGATAAGCCTGCCAATATGTGTTAAATGGGTTGAAATGAGTTGAGCTACAACAAATATGAGGTTGTAATGGGTTCAACCTATTATAACCCATTTAATTAACCGATCAACTCAATTGTGTAATAAATTGGTTAAGTTAAACTCGAATTAACATATTTGATACTTTTTAGCACTAAAAAATATTTTTTACTCATGCTAATACTCAAATTTATGATTAACTGGGTTTGATTGGGTTGAGTTGTTAGCAGGTTAAGGTTAAAGCAGGTTAGAGTGGGTCAATTTTACTCATTTTGACAGGCTAACCTAAGACATTATCAAATTATTATTGAACATACTGGCTTTTAGATTCTAAAATTTCAACCTCGTAAGCATATTAAGTTAACTATTAATAAAAAAATTATAACTTCCCAACAAGTCAATTCTCATAAAAATTTGAATCATAGTTTATTCAACTTGGCCAAAACAAGTCAAAACATGACACTCATTTTGGGTAGAAGATAGTAGCTAAATATGCATTTGATGTTGTTTTGTTTCAACGCTATCAAAATGGTACAATGAATGTTGTAACAGGTTGAAATGTCGATAAGTTTTAGGTATGAAGATGTTGTAGATAGTGTCTCTACTTTGAGGTTTTGATCTCAGTTTCTTGCATAAGTATCATATGCGTCGTTTTATAAATTTTATGCTGAAGTCCTTCAAGCTAATTTCAAGAAAATTTTGGACTCTTTAATAGCTTGCTAGATGTTTAATATTGTGTATATTGATAAAAGTTATAATTGATTAGAATCTTGTTTTAACCTAAGTGAGAAATTTTGTTGCCTTTGCAAAATGCAATCCTTTCGCTTTAAAAAATGTCTTTGCGCAAGCATCCGTCAAAATTAGCAAATGGGCAAAATTAGTTCCGAAGTGGAGGGTTAGAACCTACATTGGGATATAAGTTGATAACATAGGGTGCTAGCCCCGGTGAACATTCTCAAAACCTTTTCTCAGTGTTTGCATTCTTCTTCCAATGTCTCACGGCCATTTGATTGAATTTGGATGTTTGGGCAATCAGATCTGCGCAAGTTTGAAAGATCTTAAAGTGAGGCTTTGAACTCCTTTTTAGGAGACCCTTTTGTGCACATATCTGTACTCTGTTCTGTACTCCTTTTTAGGTATTGGCTTCAAAATAAGGTTTGCTTTTAATTTACACTTGAACCCACACATATATATCTTAACTCTTTTGGTTGTCAGGGGGTTCATCCGTGTGACCAGCGGAGAAGCATCAGCGAGTATCAATGCCTATTTCCAGCAATTGATTTTTCATTGGTAAATGCTCATATCTGTTTAGTTTATGTTGAAGTTCTATTAAAAGTGTATCTAGTATGTTCTTGATTTTTTATGATGCTCATTTTAAATAATACAGGGATGCATGAACATTTAATATCTACATGCCTGTAATGAATAGCAGTAATTCCAGAGCTAAGTATTTAGTTTACCGGAGCATTTCTTATGAAATTCTTGGAACGAATTATTGTTAAGGTGCACAGCTGATAGGAGATCAATTCTGCATTGATTAGAAGACGAACTATATACTCTCGTGGTTGTTTCCTTTAAAATTTCTTTATTTCTTTCCTCAGATTGAAAGTGACGAGGATGTCGTATGGAAGGCTGATGTTAGGGAGACGAAGGAAGAACTTGCAGCCAGGGGGATGAAGTTCTTGAACTGGTCAATTTCTTGTCTCACTAAAGTATTAATGGCATTTTAAATTTGGAGTAAATTTTGTTTTACTGATCCTCATATTCATGCCGATCAGTTGATTGCCTTCATCATTCATTGTGCATGAAATAAATATCCAAGCTTGGTGCTTCTTATATTGAGGTAGGGAAACTGTTCTGGGAAGGAGTGGTCTTTATTACATGATTGATGATTAACTTTACTAGGTAATAAATTGCCGGTGTCAAGTGTAGTCCAATTCTGCTTTAGTTTGCCACTAGCGACTGACATGTAACTTTAAGAAAATAGGACAGGTTAAGCATTCTCTTTTCTCAGTGCTTTAGGAGGTACACCACATATCCTGTGAGACATGTAATCTTCTCTTATAGATTATGAATGAGTATCGATGACACTCCACCTCCATCTCTTATTGCAATTTGACCTGGTTAATAGATGGTTTTCTGGTAGACAATCTTCAAGGTTTGGGCCAAAATGCTTGATTCAGTTTTTGAGTCTGTATGCCATGCTGCTCTCGTTTAAGAACTTTTATTTGAACCAAATTGTCTAATGTGAGTTAGCTGTATGTAGAGCCTCTTTATAACCACTCCACTTCGTTTATACAGGTTATGGACACGAAAAGAAAAGGAGATAGCAATTGTCACACACAGTGGGTTCTTGTTTCATACATTGACTGCATATGGCAATGACTGTCATCCATTGGTGAAGAAAGAGATTGCCAAACAGTAAGTACTTGTGAGATCACTTGCTTAGGTAATAAGACTTCCAGTGACATCATTAAGCATGAACTCTAAGGTCAATGGACGGTATTTTCTTAGCTCCCTTTTGGTAAAGCCTGTTATGTAGATTACATCTTAGCTTTCAGCATGTTCCCCCTTTGACCTTTTTACTTTGTGGTCTTATTCATTGTGAACACTTGGGGCAAAGTTAAGTGTATCAAAGCATAGCTGGTGCACAATGTTAACCACTTCCAATTTGCATATCAAGGCTGGCGCACACACCTTGATTATTTGCCCCAGTTCAAATATTTTTTTAAATTTTGGTTTAGGTAAAGAGAAACTTTCTTGGTGAAAATGCTTCTGTTCTCTCTAATCTCTGAAGTCAGTATTGTGCTTGTATGTTGAAAGACTAGTAAGGATGGAAAGTCACAGTAGCCATTCCTGAAAGATATTTACAGTGGGAATAACCCATGGGAAATATGAATCTTGGTTAAACAGATGAAAACCAAAATTGACACATGCTAGCGTTTTCCCTTAATCCTAGAGTAATTCAGTATGACCGTCAGACCATGTCAGCAAATAATATCACTAACTCCAACTCCCTATTGCTCCTTGCATGGTGGGAATTATGAAAATTTACTCAGATGGGAGGAAGCATATCATGTGGGTTCTTATAAAGTGAAAATCATCAAGGACCTAATTTTTATGGGAGAAAACACTTTCACCATTTTGAACTTAATAGATGACTTGAGCAACATTTATGTGCAGTTTTGCAAATTGCGAGCTCCGGTCTATGGTGATTGTGGACAAAAGGTATACTTCTACACTTTATCATCTCAATGCTTTGTCCGAGTTTTCACATCTTTCATCAAGAATCCTTATTTTGATTCCTCTATTGTTCAGCATGCTAGGATCAGATGCTGCAACAACTAATTACCCAGGAAAGAATCCCCCCGGACCAGATCTACCCAGCGATGTTGCAGATGAGAAAATCAAGCAAGATGGGCAGGATTCTGGGCTTACATAAGTAGTGAATGCCTTAGAACTCCATTCTTTTTGCCTTCTTTTAAGTAGAATTCAGAGTTGAAGAATGAATGTTCCTAATATGATATAATCATCACTGTGAACCAACTTTTCTCAACACTGAAGGACTAAGTACATTCTCTGAGTTTTGGTGTGAAGTTCAGCACCACCCACCAAACCATCAACACCCAATAAAAAGGAAACAGAAACACACACAAGTAAATCGAAGACATATAGTCGTCACTTGTTGCGATACTCAAGCTCACGGCATTTCAAATTAAACTGCATTTGATGGAACAAGGTCACAATGGCAAGTGGCAATTTCTTCCTCAGGCACGCACCATGTAAAAGTTTAAATAGAAAGACCATTTATTCGCCATGTTTTTTCCTCCAATATGTCCTATCAATGATATATTGTCAGCAACTAGTGATGTGATCCCTCACTTTCCTTTCAAAATGTCATAGTAAGTGATGGGCTTCTTCTTAGGCTCGGAAAATAATTCCTGGAAATGAAAATGTGCAGGTAAGTAATTCCTCAAGGATGATTGTGAGATGTGAATGTTACGATAGATCAGGCCAATCTTGTTTTTGTTTTTCTATGTGAAAGTACAAATTGATACCTCTACTGCGGTGGCCATGCGTAAGATTGTAGCTTCACCCCAAGGGCGACCTATTAGTTGCAAACCTATTGGAAGCCCTTGCTTATCATAACCAACCTGCAGAAAATGAATGAAAATCCAACTACTTTAGCACCTTGTAGCTCCTTTAGAAAAAGATGTGAAGAACTACAGTGTAAGAGGTTTAGTCGTGATTCTTAATGCTTTGACTAATTCAGGGGAGCGAAGAAAAAAATCGTATTATGATCACAAGTGTATTGTTCAACAGAACTCGTCAACTAATGCAAGGATAGTTCAAGGGTGGTAATTCATTGCCATAGGTAGTACATAAGAATTGTTTACCAGCGTCAAATAAAATTTGAATAATATAAGTCATTTTCTGACTTGACATTCAACCTAATCTGAAAATCATTCCATAACGTTCTGAATGTCTTCAAATGAAAACATATAAGTAAAATTTCACTGGAATTTCGGTTGCTGAAATTTTACAAGAGTTAACATCAAATCTTTGCAAGAAAGAATTCGACTTACTGGGATAGAGATGGCTGGGAGTCCAAGAAGATTTGGCGCTATGATAAATCGCATCAGATTACCTAAAGAGAGATATAAACAGTCTCAAGGAAATCAGAACTATGAGATTCATAAGCCATATTGAAAGAAATGGTAAGAGCTATTCTTAAAATTAAGATAATTGAATTAAGTTGACAGTTGCCAAGTATAATAACATCACTTTTGCATGATAGAACATTTTGAACTTGCTGTGAACCATATTTCGAAGGTAAATACAAGCATAAATCGAAACACTAGTCTCTGGGATCATTATGTCTTATGGTGATCTCTGCTTTCATTTCATTTTTCAGTTAGGATCTGTTAAGTTCTAATATTGGTTGGAAGATTTGTAGTGGGATGCCTTTAAAACAGAGTAAGCTTGTTTCAGTGTCAGATAATGTTAAGAGGATGATTCAATCAACATATCTGAATGCATGAAATCTGATTATGGTTGTTATATCCTGTACTAAATCCAGCTAGGATAATGCACCAGGGTCCAGGGATGGATATAGGAACTCCCACAAAGGAGGGATGATATAAAGTACACGTAGTGGTCCAGAATTATATTACTAATATTCTTTGGGGGCTTGGGGAGCAGGGAGATGAATATATCTGAAAAGTTCAAAGCTGCCACTACCATTAGACATGGAAAATCCCCAGAAGTAAAGGAACACCTATTCAGAGCATGATAATCATATTCAGTTGCCGTATCCACAAAAAGCCATACATATGTTGGCCTCTGGTATTCGGGCCAGTAAGAATAAGGTATCAGGGGAAGATTCTAGGAACCTATACAAGAAGAGGTTAAAGTCTAATGTGCAAACAATTTCTACATTATCAATAATATCGTAGATCAAATAATAGTGCTTGATCCTGGAGCCTCCAATCAAGATATATACACTTATCAATCATCGAAGATAATATAATAGCAGAAGGGTGGGCGGTTAATCGAGTGATCGTTGTCCGATTAAAGATTAATTGTGTGGCATGTTTTTTGAAAGTGCTTGATCTAAGCTTCCTATGTGATGACCTTGAATTTAACTGCATATGGTGGAAAAGGATTCATGCAGCCAACCCAGGTGGTTGGGATGAAGGCTGAGTTGAGTTGTTAAGTTGATCCAATCTTGACCAACAGGATCTCATCTAGTGAAGAGGCAGACATTTAAAACAGAAACCTGCACATGCCTATTGCCTATTGGGATACGATAACATAAGAGCTTTCGTTATAAGCTAGGCTTCTCTTTACTGAATGGGGACATATGATGCAGACTAAGAACTAAAGGAAAGGGGGGGTGGGGGAGTGAAGGAATCTGATTTTTGTAGGAAAAGTAGAGATAGCACTAACTGAAAATGGAAGTTGTTTAATACTTTAAATTTATTCAAACTTTTATTTTTTGGATAGAAATTTAGTCAAACTTAAAATGCAACGTAATGCAAAAATTTGGAGTAATATGATATTTGAAGTTTTGTTTGAAATCTGGAAGCTTCTGTCTCTACCACAGATTCATTGTCGGCTTTAAAAGTCAAAGAAGTCAAGTTGTCAGAGTTTTTCCATAATTTAAGAAGTTTGAAAGTCACTCAAGTATTCTCATCTTCTAGGGTCACTTACGTTCATGAATTAGTCAGTTTTTGGAGTCTGTAAATTCCTTTGCTTGATGCAGCAGAAGGCAGTCTTGTTTTGAATCATATTAATGTTAAGAATTCTGGGAATTTTCCCTTTTATCAGCCTTCCAAGGCTTCATTGCTGTTCACAGCAAATATCTATCCTTTAATTTGCAGCACAAAACAATGACTTCGGGCGAGTGCAAATGAAGTAGAAATAACTCACCTGTAACCTGTATATTTGATTCGCCAAACTTGAGCGCACTAGGGGGTATAAGAGGAGCTGTCATGCTAACAAAAAAAAAAAAAAAAAAACGAAATTTGACTATGTTTCGCGAACATTATTCCATATTATTTGTCAACGGAGTAGGGGGTTAAGCTTATATTACCCAGTTGTTGGAGTCACTATGACATCTACCTTCTTGAATATCTCCATGTGGTAGTACATTAACCGTCTCCTGAAGTAGACCAAATATAGAGTCAATAAGATGTATATAATCGTTTTATCTATGCGTGCTCAGCATACGTATAAAAAAGAAAACAAGAACTTGAAAAGATCTGTGCATCAGCGTAGTATGCTCAAGACAAGAAACATCCAAAGCATCACTGATGGATAGCTAAATGGGTCAATTGACTACCCCTTTAATATTATAAGTATGAAATATTACCATCTTATTTTTAGGAGAAATAATTTTAAACATTAAAAATACTACTGTAGTTTATTTTTTATTCCCCTTATTTTAGGAACAAAGTTGTATAATAGATAAAAATTACCCCCTTTTAATCAAAACAGAACTTTAGATATATTTTTAACTCATATTTTAAGTTTGATAACCTTCTATTAAATTTCTGTTTCGCCACTGATGGGACTGGACAGGTTCCAATTAACCTATCCAGTTACTATCACTAGGAATACATCCTGGTCCAGCAGGAATTCTGTGGGATGGTCTGGTCAGGATCCTGATCCAAATTCGAGCAAGGATAAGTAAGTTATGTGGCTTGACCGCTTGAGTTGTCAGATTCATTCTCAAGCTAGCTCGAGCATATTGCACAAGGAGTTGCCAACCCTAGCTTGGACCGTTGGTGCAAGAAAAGGATAACGTTAGTAAATATCACAGGCCGGCAGGCTGCTAGCATTAATTCGATCCATTCTTTTCACCAAAGACCTCTACAGCTTTCCTGACCAAAATCCTGCTCATTTTAGGTTGGTCAGCAAGTGTAGCCTCACCATTATAATTTTACTGAACCGACAATAAAAGAAAAAAGCAGAAAAAGCAAGAAAAAGTTGAAGCATCAATCTTACTAATTATACAGATTTAAGCAGGGAAGTAGTGATATGCTACTTTCATATCTTGATTCCAGAAAGAACATAATTAGCAAACTATACAACGTTAATTGATCAAAATGTGCCCTCACCTAAGACGTTGGGCAGCAACGTAGTCTGAGGCCGAGAATGACTTAAAAAGCCCGAGGTTAACACGAGTATCAGGTGTAAACTTCTTAATATTCCTTCATAAGAAGAGAGGAAAGCAATAATCCAAATATAAGGAGCAAAAATTAAGAAAAAGATTAGCAGAATGTAATTTGATAAGTTGAGGCACACTAAGGAAACCTATGTAATACAGACTCAAACGTCCAAGCAAACTCACCCATCTTGAGAATCGGGACTTAGCGAGCATGCAGATTCTGAACCAATTGAAACCACATGAGCAGTGCGCATCTCTGGAAGCTCGGGTATAGCAATTTCTTCTATCTTGAACCCGAAAAAGAAGAAGTGAAACTGGTTAAATTAGGAAACACTATATGCCCCTGTATATTTCATTTCATTTTCATACACAATAGACAAAACAAAATTCTTAGTAGTGATGCCATCAAACTGCAAGACAAGCCTTAAATTGCACATTTGAGGAGTGCCCTGAACCAATAAATATGTTTATAATTACTAAAAGAGAGTAATTTAAGTTTAAACTAATAATACTTTTGAAAACATTATTTCAAGAAAAAATATAAAAAGTGAATTAAAAGTACTCTTCAACATGCATGCCAAATATTACATCACAATACTCTCAAGGGGTGGTCTATAACTGTGATGTATGTAGGTGAAGGTACTAACTTTGCATCCATGTGTACGAGACAACAGATGAAGAGCATCCTCACACTTATCTGAGATGTCAGTTGAGAACACATCATTGAACCACTACAAAACACCCAGCCATAAATAAATACTAATTTCAGAAAGTCATCATTGACCCTTCCACGGTAAAATCCAAACAGAGGAAGGGACTACCTCTGTGTACTTCCCTAATCGAAGTGATCCTACAAAACTTGAACTCTCATGTGATGATAAATCTGGCAAACAAGGTTGAGACTGCAAAAAAAGAAGGATGAGAATGATAGAATATATAATGGAGTAGTGCAAAAGAATTCTATTACAGGGTTAAAGTTAAACTGTTCAAATGAGAAGTGAATGCATCTAGACTTTCAAATCTTCATTAACCTTATCCAGTAAAGGCTGACATGAAGACACAGAACTAGAGTCTGAAAATGTAAGAAACTTTACGGTTACAGTGCCACAGTAAAGAATGAGCAAGTAAAGAAGAACAGGGGTGAGTCCACAAAAAAGGGATGGGATCACAATGGTCTTTATTCGACTTCGTAGATTTACTGAAATTAAGCTTCATTGGAAATATCAGCTAATGAAAATTGATTGGCTTCTCGTTTTTGCCCTATGCCACATACATGATGTGGATACCGTTCAGTAGTAGGAAGTTTATCTAATAATTATTATCCAGCTAAATTATTTTTCGACGTGACAGCACAGTTTGAGGACAAATAGTACTGTGATTACCGGTCTCAGGCTGATCTTATCAGCAGCAGATGATCCTAAGATTGCTGCATACCTGAAGAAACAAACAAAGGACGATCAGATTTTACTAATTGATTGCAGTGGTGGTCAATATAAAATAGTTCCTTACTTTACTGCAACTATTTGATATTCAGGCACCAAAATTCAAAACTAAAACTAAAAATAATCATATATAAACTTCAAAGTAGAAACATAAAAGAAAAGAGAGTGACATGGACATGGCAGAAGCACATGGACTCCATCCAGTACAGAAATTTACCATTGTTTTAGAGAAACAAAGCTTTTGTTGACGGAAAGGTAAAGAATACAAGGGTGGAACAAGGATTGGGGAACATAAAAACAGGGAAGCCCATTGGATACGATAAGAACCTACCCTCAAAAGGGACCTGCAGTAACACACACGAGCCCAAGCGCTTATTTCGCAAACAATGTTACACTCTAATTAACTGAGGATCACATAACCTATTTGTAGTCTAACGGTACTTCGCCTAATACTACTACGGATAGAGTTACCAACTCAGAAAAGACACTTAACTAGCATACATCTATGTTGAGAAAATTACAGTAACAACGAGCATGCATCTATGTTAAGAAGATCACATTAACAATAACAAGCCCGCGAAACTTCCCCTTGGTCCCAAATCACTTGATGACTTGCACGTGATCCATGATTTAGGCTTGGGCTTCCACACTTTCCCTAGATCCCAACTGAAGGAAATGTGCTTAACTAGAGTTTCTCTTTTGTTTGTGAGTCAAAAACAACAAACAGTTTTTAGCTTCAGATCAGTCGCAGTAGTAACTATGATGTTCTCAAGTTCGACTGTGGGTCTTTCTATGTATTGCGTACCACGAGTACAATAAAAGAACTATAACAGCATCTCTTTCTCTCAGATCAGGAGTGGTCAACTCATAGTTTTTTGAGCAATTATACTATTCTGAATCTGTCACCTACATCTGATGCCTAAGGTGGAGTAGGTAAAATGCTTATGGAGTCTAGCACAGAGGCCAACTGAATTCTCTGATAACTTGTTTGGATGATGAGCATTTATTGATTAGTCTAGAGTCATAAATATTACTAGAATTATACAGAATCCGCATGAAAAAACTTTGGATGTGAAGCTCCCATAAACTTAATGAATTACCAAAGTTCTTTAAGTATAATTTGCCTTATGTTTACCCCTCTCTAGTGTTAAGGTTAATATCAGATTCATTTGATTCCCACATATTTTGGTAAAACAATATGCATGTGATTAGGAGACAACTTTAGCAAACTGCATATAGTTCCCAGCCAAAATAGAAAACGCACACACATCTCTGACAAACCAGAGATATGTCAATTGATCATATGATAATAGATGCGGACAACAGGTAAAATAGGGAACAAAGTAAGCAAACATATAGATCAAAATCTGTTAAATTGATTCATCCACATGAACATGACAAATAATCAGAAGGAGGACAGCAGAAGATCATAACAGTGAACCACTTACACCAGCATAGCATCCTCAACTGTTGATGTGATTGGTCCAATAATTTCTACAGTCCCTGCATCACACAATGCGCTGCAATGATAACAATGTGACAGGTTATTAATTGAAGTGCCTACTCCAACATAAGTAGTCAGCTAACAAGCGTGTGATGTCTTCAATGAACAGAACATTTCCAGGACTTGGGAATGACACGAGTTTTGTGCAAAAGGATATATCATAATGTCAGCCATGAGCCACGTCCACGTGGCAAAGATAGTGCTCAGGCCTAGTACTGTATTAGAAGGAATATCTTATGAACTTCTACTACATAATCCGACTTACAATCTTCATTTTACATCAGCTAACAATACTGTCAACTAGATTAACAATCAATATAAAGTTCCCCTCAACAAGGTCCAAGAGTAGGCAGTATTCTAAATACAAACCAAGGAGCTTTAGCTCCACTGGTACGGGCACACTTCTCCCAAAGGAGAGGTCAGGTGTTCAAGCCTCAGCGGATGCATTATTGGTCTAGTCTATATAGGTATTATTTTCCAAGTACTTTATAGCCGTTTACGGCATTATTTCTGAAAAATAAATAATGATAATAATAGTTAATACAAGTTTTATGCACCAGAATAGCATAAGAAAAATGATTTCATGAACATTAATATATAATGAGATCAAGACCTACCCTCCAATGTCTGTCCGTCCATATGTTGTTTTCAATCCGACTACTCCACAGAGGGACGAAGGAATACGAACGGAACCTGTTTTTCACAGTAATCAGTCATGAGTAACTAAGATTAGAGAGTGGAAAGTACAGAGAAAATTTTCATAGCAGGCTGTTTCATATTTGTACAACCTCCACCGTCTGTTCCTAATGCAGCTGCACATATTCCAGAAGCTACAATAGCTGCTGGTCCTGACGAAGATCCACCTGTATACCTATCTGGAGCATGTGGGTTCCTTGTTGTTCTGCATAAGAAAGGACTTCAGTCAATTTTCATAAATTTTCAACTTAACAGGCTATAGGCCTACAGTGTAGTTTTTACATAACTTTCATCAAGTAAACCTTACCCATGGTTGGGATTATTTCCAGTTGTTCCGAGGCCCAGTTCATGCATATTGGCCTTCCCAACGAAAATCACACCACAGCTCCTCAACCTTGATACTGAAACTGCATCCTTCTTAACCGTGCGCACCTCGTGAAGCCATGTCGTTGAACCTGTTAGCCTTAACCTAGTTAGCGAAAGTTGCTAATTTGTGAAGGGAATTTGGGATCAAAAGTAAATACCCTTCGATGGATGAGGATAGCAGTCTATATCATCTTTGATTGCCACGAAGATACCATCCAAGATCGACAATGGATTTCCTGCACAATTGATACATAAGAATTAATCACCAACAGGATGGACCCCTTGAAAGGTAGAAAGGCTACAAGATCTTAAACCCAATTTTTCTAGGTGATGGCGTTAGGGTATCATGAACATGGTTACGCATGCACAACGCAGAAAATACCTTCCTCAAACCTTTGAGTGGAGGCTGCAGCTTGCTTTCTTAGAACTTCCTCATCAAAAGAAACCAGTAAAGGTGTTGGGGGTTTCTTATTGTCGAATTCTTTGATCGCTGAGATGACGTGTTCTGCAACCTAATTTCTGAAAGTTGGTTTCTTCCTAGACGAAATTAAAGAAGATGGCAAAGCAAGGATCTGTTGGGAACCTACCAGTGATGGGGTTGTAATCTTTGACCTGTAAGAATATGCATAATCTCGAATCTTCCAATAGCGGAATGATGACGAATCAGCTTTGCAACTGCTAGCAGCATCATACTTTGGAAGACACTTCAAGGCTGCTTCAACGCGGTCCTCAGACTTACCATCTTCTTCAAGGAAAACCACTCCAGTTTCGGTTTCTAAATTCACAAGTCAAACTGAATGGGTTAGTTTAAAAATGAGGAGGTTATGCAATTAGCCACAAGTTCAAGCAATACCTCTGAAAACTATGCCTATATATGGTGTTCACCTTATCTCAGTATCAAATTAATGCCTCTTCTTTGAGTGAACCAGGAGGTGAGAATGTTTAATGTTTGAGATACTGAAGACCTGAAGGGCCAAAATTAATAGTCTAAAACTCTAAACTTCCAAAAAGATGGGGTGAATTGTTGTACAAAAGATTTTATATTTCAAGGTATTTATTCTGCATGTGCAATACCATGTTATCCCAAGTTCGTCATGAATGAGACATATAAGCCAAACCTGGAAATGTGCATATGGTATCAGTTTTAATTGCAAATGAAAAAGATAATCACGGACAATTATAGTTCCTTTCTAGTTGATCCACAAATTGGTGTGGATGAGCATTCCATGAGGCTGGTTAGTAACTGTTTGATTCTTAATTCCTTCGTCATCAAAAAGTTCAACTGAAACCTATGTTGAGGAGATTCTATAATTGTCTAAGGATCCTCAATCTATTTTTGCATCCCAAAAAAAGACCTAGAAATCGCCATTTTCATCAAACTCAAAAAAGTTCTTTTAATATGAGAATTCTAAGATTCCTGCCGCATGCCACATCGAAATAAAGTACTCATACCTTCAAAAGGAAGAAAAAAGTTGATGCTTAAGTCATCAAAAAGATTCTTGAATTCCTATAAACTTGAGTTAGGATAGTGGCCTCCAGAAATTGAGAATATCATAGAAGAAAAATAATATATTCACGGAGAAGAATCAAAAGAATGGATATCATAACAGTTTTAGAACCCTGTCTGCCATTCACTAATCACCAGGACAAACACTTGCTCCGAGACTGAAAATCAATAACTAAGTTAACAAGAAAATTATTTTATTTCAAAGACAATGTGTCCAAAAAGGTATTTTGTTTTCAAAGTTCGAAATCAACAAAGAAAAAGAATAACAACATATGGATAGATAACAAATGAAATAGAGAGCTTCCATAAGGCATAGACAACAGAGAATAAGTCACAACCTTGAGGAGGGAACTCTGGTCTAAACATCGGTGGTTCTGGAATTAAAGTATACTTCAACATCTGTAATGATTAAAAGAAATTAGTCTCTGCTTTTCGCAATCTCAATTGGTGGTGGTCCAGCTGAATTATAAAGAAAAAAAACAAGCACACGACAAATGAATCCCATATTGGTGAAAAGCATCATAGAACAAACCAAACCTTCTTAATCCAAGGTTTTACCAACATTTTCTATTTGTTTTGGGTGAAGCTACTGTTCAATCATATAAATTCCTTCAGAAGTTCTACTCACAAACACAAAAAGTGCAAGGAGAAACACGATAAAAGGCTGTACAAAATATTAATTGAGCAAATACATTTGAACCGAACAAAAACTGCCGGCCTGCAACTAAAATTAGAGGCGAAAAAGTCGAACCTCATCCATCTTGTTCTTCTTCTTCAAGTGGTTAATGATGAAAGAACCAATGAGAGGAAATTCAAGTAACCAAACCAAAACCTTGAGCGTTAAGCCAGTCAGATGAGGAGCTACATACATTCCATTCCAATCCATCACGAACCAAAATTTCAGGAAAAAAAAAAAAAAAAGGCATCAATGAACTTGATCATAAAGATTTAAGCAGTGGATTCAAGCTCAAACTAGTACAAACAATAAAAAACAGCAACGTGAACATTGAAATTACCTTCGATTTGGCCTTGATCATATTTGACGGCAGTCAAGTCAACCTCAGTCGCCGGCAACATAACTTTCTTCTTCCCCATCTTCAGCATACAGAAATCGGCAACAAAATTGAAAACGTTAAAAAATGCGCAGTCCAAATTTCAGTATCGTACTGACTACTGTGTGTATCAGTGTGAGTGCGTTAGATAGAGAGAGAGACTTACATTGGAGAGAGAGAGAGAGAGAGAGAGAGAGAGAGAGAGAGGGGGAGGGATTGAATTTTCGGGTTTGCTCACTCTGGCTTACAGGAGGAGGTGGGCCCGGGGGGACTGGTGAGAGAAGGTGGGAATTGCGGTCGTTTAGCGTCGGTTTTGGGGAAATCAAAAAGAGTGCCTGCTGTTAAAATGTTCCGAACTTCCGTTAGGAGTGGGTGGCGGGGGGGGGGGGTGGGGGGATTACCATTTATGACCCACCCGTTAGGGGTGATCATGGTTCGGTTTGGTTCGGTTTTGGTCACTTTTGATCAAAATCGTAACCAAACCAATTGTTC
>JAOTQG010124411.1:0-10385 GCA_025631175.1 Iris virginica | reverse complement strand
AGGTGTCGGGCCTGTTTAGCCGTGGAGTTTTGGGAACATTGTTTCAAAAACATAATAAAAATTTGTTCACCACTTATGTTTTAAAAACACATGTTTTCTCTCTCTACCTATTATTTTTGCATACCCCTATACCACCTTTGTATCGTATCAAACATCACATCAAATCACAACTACCACATTCTCTATCTTTTTCTCTTCATCACTATCATGTAATTTTTAAAATTTTAAAGGGTAAATATGTAAAACTATAAAACTAAAATCAACACAAAATAAACATAAAATAAAAACAAAGACAAAACATATTAAAAAACTCCACATTTGTGTGTTTTCAAAAGAAAAAGCAAGATCTGTGTACACAAAGTTGTTCTTAGCTATACCTAATCATCTGTGTTATTAGAGGCAAATGTTCTATTAAAGAACTAAATACAAGCTAAATTGGGAACTAAATACAATATGAAATCCTTCAAGGTCTTAAACATTGTTTTCTTGCACTGAAGTCACAAAATTAAAGCATCATTGTTAGTACTTTGTTAGGGGTTAGCCGACTGAGGTGGATCCTGCAGGTAGGTTCCATACTCCCAAATGCTACTGCAATCATGTTTTACCATGATGATCAATCAAGTCTACTCCTTATGGGTAAACACATCATGATTTTTCAGGTGAAGGTTCCGATAAAAGGTCGATACTCTTATTTTGTGAATTCAATTTTTTTTTTCTCTTTCATTGATACCACATCATTGTTATGTAGAACCACGATCCCGTAACTATGTTTTAAAACGTAGAACCAAGTACCCTAATCGGAAAAATTGTTCGATGATGTTTTAAGACGTAGAACCGAGCACCGTGATTGGACAAATTGTTTGGTGAACTTGTCAGCAGGAGTACGCACTTAGTGGTACCTTTTATTTTTTTATTTTTTTATTTTTTTTAAAGCATAAGTTAAGGTCATCAGCCATCAACATATTGGAGAATTTTCATAAAAGGGTTCTCCTCCATAATACCTATGGAGCAGTGTCTTGTGGTAGGAGACTGTTGTTTTCCTTTTGGCAGGATCCCATTTTAGGGCAAACAAGTGAAAATGGGTGACCAACTGAAATGATATCCTCTGGCTTTTTTGTTGCTCAAAAGACTTTCTTCCTCTCCTTTCATTTCCTTTACGTTTTCTCCGATCAGATGTACCAATAGTACTATGAATAACAGTAACACTTCACATTTTTACATTGAAAAAAAAGATGGGGGTATTTTGTACGATTTATATATAGCCCTCTACTATATATCTAGCATCAAAACTATTCATGAACTTTTGAATCATCTGTCATGTACCGTTGACAAAAGATACGAACTTAATAGAGAACAATATGCCCAATTGAATTTTCGAGCTCGAGCCGTTACGTTCCACCATAAAATGACAAGGGAAGAAGCAGAATTCTTCAAAGAGCACTAAGTCAGCTACTTAAAAAAGAAACAGTAGAATGATCTGAATATTAACTTTTTCGACTATTGCTTAATTATGTCATTATCTTATCATAATATGTATAGGAGCACGGATCCTCTTAAGTATATTTTGACGAGTTCATATTTTTTATGTTAAATAATGTATCTTTTTCTGTACCATCTTTTTAAAATCTCATTTTAATCGTTTAAAATATAATTTTAAAATTATAAATTCTAAATTTTAGGATACGTGTCATCCTTAAATGTTATGCCAAATAAAATAACACATTATTTAAGATAAAAAAATCCCAGTTCTATTTTGACACTTTGGATCCCAAACTAGCCTTTTAACTTCTGATTGAAATTGCAATAAAATCTATTGACTTTAACTATATCCTCCTTTTTTTATTTTTCTTTTTTGTAATTTTCTTAACTCATTTTATTGAGTTAATTTAGTCCATATGAAATTAATGTTAACTGTAAATTCGAATTTAAGCTTCTATACATTTAGAGTTGATGTTGAAAAGAGGAAAATTTTCTGTGTTAATATTTAGGTCAATTTTCATAAAAATTAATTAAAATTTAATAAAATTAACCAAAAAAATAAAAACAGAATGCACATTTATGAGAAATAATTCACTAGACCCAACACACCATGGCATCATGTTGACACCTATGAGATCGTACACTCAGTTGAAAGCACTTGTACCATAATTATCCCTAATAGAGGAAATAATTTTGTTCTATTTGATTTATGCCTCCATCTATCAAAAAACTAATGAAACGGTACACCACATCAATAAAACTCCATGTATCAAAAAACGTTGAGAGAACATCACACTGTATCTATATAACGTGATGTAACAGATACATTGAATAATTTTTAATTTTTTCGAATAACATAAGAGAACATCACACTGTATCAATATAACGTGGTGTAACAGACACATTGAATAATTTTTAATTTTTTCGGGTTTAGGGACGAAAGAAGTAATACTTTACTTTCCACATATGTCACTTTAATACATTATATCAAAAAAAAAAAATTAGTGTTTATGTAGTATTTTTCTTCGAAACAACGCAATAGCCTAAAATAAAAGGGAAAAAAAAAAACCAAATTATCAGAAAATTCAAAATTCACCAAAAGTCCATCCGAGAAACTTTGTTCCATCAAAAGCCATTGTCAACAAGGAAAGTTTACCACCAATTTCATGGACAGGAAACACTAATTCCATGGAAGATTCACAAGAAAAGAACAATAAACATCATAGATGAGTACAAGAAAAATTACAATGAAATGAAGGAACTCCGAAAGCACAGGCATTCACCCTGCCCTCCTCATCCAGGCGGCAAATGACTAATCGTACCGCAAGCTGAACAGGTCATTGCAGCAGGAGGAAGCATGCAGTAAGTTTTCGTCTCGAGGCAGAACATCTGCAAGTAGCTAATAATGCCAAATCTGTGAAATTCATTTAGCCCCTAGTCTGCCGAGTATTGTAGGACTTGCAGTTCGGGCATTTCTGAGCCACAATATGGAATTGTACTTCAGAAGTAATCCCACAGTCATTACAGAGGATCCATATCTGCAGGCAAATAATGTCAGTTTCATGCTCTATCCCAGTGAAGAACTGCCCCATGGGAGTGCAGTTCCCTAACAAGAGAGTGAAGAAAGAGAGATACCATCTTGTTCTGAAAATCTTCAGGCATGGGTGTAGCTGCAACCTCTATGTCAAATTTCTCCCAGACCTTTGACATATCACATACTGACTTTGAGCAGAGAGGGCAAGCATATCTGAAGCATAAAGAGATTAGTTCATTAGTGCAGAAATGTAAGAGATAGCTTGCAATTCTTGGAAGAAAATAGACAAAAGTCTGCAACTCACTGATAGTGTTCCTGCATCTCTTTCAGGCAGTTCTTGTGAATGGTGTGCCCACAGGGCATGACGGTCACATCATTAGTCGACTCAAACAGGTACTGCAAATAGCCAAACCATTTAGAATCAATTTCCATAGTGTTGGAATCTAAATGTGATGATATTTTTTGCATTGGTGCCATGTATACCTCAAAGCAAACGGGACAGTCATGGTGCATTGCTCCTTCCACACAGGGATGTCCATTCCTCAGAAGAATGGAGTAGCAGCATCCTAAAATCCGTACAAAGATGAGCAAACATGTAAAACAAATTAACTAACTTAAAGATGCTGATGTTTTCAATGACTCATATCAGAAGAGAAGGGAGAGGGGAGGGGGAAGGCAACAGGGAACTGTAACTTACTGCATTTGTAGCAGTGGAAGAAATTCTCCTGCCCTCCAATTCTGGAGAAGGAAAAAGAAAATAGAAATTTGAGTGAATTTAAATGTGTGCCCTTTAAATGCACTTACAGAGTATGGTTAACAATTTCAGGATTCCCAAAAGCAACATAAGCTGAGCACATTTACGTACTCTAAACTAGCCCTGGTGGTCAACTTAAGCTCCGTTCGTGATAAGGAAAAATGTTTTCCTCATTTTCAGATGTCTGGCAAATTTTGGAAAATGTGGTCAATGCAAAAACTTTTCCAAGTCAACAGAAAATCTACCCCAACCCCCCTTGAACGACTTACCAATGAGAACCTCAGTAATTCGTTTTCCTCTAGATCACCAGGCTTCCTTCTAGTGCTTCCGTCTCATGTTTTTGAAGAATGACTCCCATTTTCTCCCTATTTCAACCTAAAAGAACTATGTGTTCAATTTGTATACCAACATGTGTCATACTCCTTTCTCTTAGCAGATCTGTGCACCGATTAAGTATGCACTTTTCGACTCTTTTTTTCTTTTTACTACTCCAAGACATATGTATTAAATACACATATATGTACAAAATTGTAGCAAAAAATTATTATATAAATGTCTTATATAATTAGTATTTAACATTTTTAAGCTGGTATTTTGATAGTGGTTATTTTGTTAAAATGATGAAATTTATAATGAATTGCATTTTAAAATATATTATAAACACTTTAAAACATAAATTTATAGGCATTTATATATTGTGGGGGTTAATATTGTTTTAAATACTCTTGAAACGTTAATCCCAAGTAAAAGAAACACATGCATGCATGTATTTATTTACCTGCTTGCTTCTTTGTATTCTTATTTAACATAAATTACACAGTTTATTATCTGTTAGCTTATGAGTGGTATTTTGCCAAATAAAATTATGTAATCATCAGCACGTTTTCCAAAAGTAACCCAACCAACCAAAATGCATTTGTCTTTGTTTTCCTGAAATAATTTTCCCAACTTTCACTTTCCGGGAATCATTTTCCTTGAAATAGTGATTTCCGTGAAACAAACACAGCCTTAGACACCGTCGTACACGTTGATATAGTGAACTCCCAATGAATAGTATTATATTCTAAAATGCAAGTAGGGCCTTCATTGTGGACAAGGAAATGAAATAGGTGGATTAATGATTGATAAAGCTGGAAAGAGGAAATTAACTGTGGAGAAGGATATCAAGTTCCAGGTAAGAAGAGACGGCATCTGGTATGATGGAATCTTATCCTAAAGGCAAACTAGCAACCCTATTAAGAAGTACTTAGATCGAGTTCTGGTGCAGTGGAAGGGAGAAGCATGCAATAACTGATGTTTTCATAAACCAAAAGAGGACAAAAAAGAATTACTGGCAATGACACAAGACAGCATGGACTTTCACAATTTCAACTCAATATTACATCACAATTACACATTATCAAAGTATGCTTTCCTTGTCCCTCTTCTTCATTATCTAAACAAATCGGGTGTGCCAATAACCTTCCCTTTCAGATTCTTACTGTCTCACTAGCTTAAGACGAGCAGACTGCCAAGTGTTAGATTTCAGTTTGATAGTTGCAGACACAAGCTAAATGAAACAGGTGATCAACAGCAATGAGGATATAGAGCCTCCAAAAAAGCTCATGCTCATCTCATTCGATGCAACACAATTTCATCACCCTCCAGAAGTCCTATCACACTCGTGTGTGATTGCGCGCCCATGGAACTCTTTCCTACTTGTGTCATGTTTCAATATTTACTTGTTTTTGGAGCAACTAATATTTACATACATAAAAACATAGATGCAGATGAAACCATACCTACAAATACCACAGCCATCACAGTGATATTGTTTCTTAGATATCTGCAAAGCACCAATAGCATAAATTAGATCAACCAACGCCTTAAAAGCCATGAATCATGAGAAGCTATAAGAAAATGGTTTTCTGTACACACTAGTGCAAAATATCACAAGTGACAAGTGAAGTATTACTGGACTGTTTTTTTCCACATTCTCACGGTGGCCAACACAATTAAGGGCAACAATTTGTTGTGTACATAATGATCATATCAAAGGATTATTTCCCTACAAATAACAGCTATGCAACCAAAGAAAGACCAATATCCATAAATAGACATAGTAACTTACATCGTCATCAAACAGCTTGCAGGTTGCACAAAAATAGCTTCCCATGCATACGCCGCAGTTGATACAAACTTGACGAACCTAGAAAGAGCAGATGTACTTAAGAGTTGCAAATAATACTTCAAGAGAACATATAAATTAACAGGTAAAGGAACTATGGTCAAATATTGCTTCTCTTTAGCTCTTCAATAGTAAACTAGTACTTGCAAATAATACTTTCTCGAAGAGAAAATGGACAGACAAAATGAACATACTCATACTCACCTCCTGCTCAGTGCCACAGAGAGTACATATGACCTGGAAGAGAATTGTAGAAAAAGGAAATAATCAACTTAAGCAGTTAGCAGAAAGGGCTTGAACATTATGATAAATTGAAAGTTATTGCAGCAAAATACTTGTTGGATCTGATGGCGAGGGATATCATGCCTGTTCTTTTGATCAATGCTGATACTGTTCTGTAGACAAATATACAAACAGTCAGTACCCTCTACACTGTCCTGGAACCTCCATATCAAGAGAACATTAATGATTAGAACTATCATAAGGATTAGAACATAATACCATCATAAAACCTAGTGTAATCAACATCCACTTAATACAGGTGATATAAGTATGTCGATTAATATCAATGAATTACTCCCTGCGTTTCAACAAGGAATTCTTTTGCCGAATCCAATCATTAGTTACCAAATATCTTTATGTCTATCAAAAGAAGTTCGAGACACCCAACACAAAACATCAGTCAATGCTCCATAACACTTCTAAGGCCTTTGAAAGAAAAGATTTTCAGGCAAATAAATTGATAATTTAACAAGATACACCGGGCACCGATTCCAACAAATAACATCTGTGAAATCTGAGGAAACTATGATGGCCTCGACCTCGCACACAGAATACAATCAAGTTGAATGGAAACTTTTGAAGTACAATGAAAAGTGCCAGCGGGTTCAGAATTAACCGGACCACTGAATTTACGAGTACATGATGGTACTAAGACTCACATATCTTACACCTTTTCCTACAGATAACAGAGACTACTGCAGGCAAATAATGCCAATGATTAATGCTTAGCTCCATCTGGGACAGTTTGAATCTACACGAGAACCTAAAATTACACAATCAGAGTAGGCTGAGTGGCTTGTAGACTGGGAACCATTGTGGAAGTCCAACTTAATAGTTACAAAATTGTCAATCGTAAACAAATTGGCAGCGACTTATAACATCATAACTGTTATTTCCTACCATTACGATAAAATTGGAAAATCGCAAAAAAATTAGCATCCTGACAAAAGATCACTCGATCAATTGAGAGAGGAATATACATAAAAGAACACAAACTAAGTTCACCAAAACCCACCTTCGCCTCATTATGACAATGGCGACAGTCAAAAATCTCATTGCAACATGGAGCTCTTATGAGACACCTTCGTCGATAATGAGGACATCTGCCAAAAGTACCAAACAATACATGCTTTAGTAAAAACAATCTAATGAGAATGTTCAGAGATGGCAGAAACATGGAGCATAGGAGCAGGATGCAATACCCGTACTCAAAGTACCCTTTATCTAGCCGTTCTGTCTCGAAATTTTCGTCATGATTAACCGCTTCTTGAGGATGACTGCAGTGCTGCAGTCGCTGAGAGTCTAACACTTGCATTTCCATGTCACTCACTCGCTTGTTATCCGTTGTTGGCTTAGGGGGCTCGAAGATAGTAGTTTCAGAGAATTTAACCTCCAGAGATGAGCCTTCAGAAAGCAAACTAACAACTACCTAGCTGTTGGCTATACGATCAAAGCACCTGCATTTATGGACAAGTTAAGCTATAGTTCTAGAACCCACAAAGGCATATCAAGCTGGCATCCAATCAGCAAACACCCCCATGAAAGCGTTGCTTTCTCTCATTCTGTGCTACACCAATTGAAATCAGCAACACTATATTCCAAGAAAAGTTGAACAGCTCCAATCACCAAGACTCCCAGAGAGGAGTTCATCAAAACAAGTAGATCTACAAGAATCTGACAAACTAACAAGAATGCAGCAGTGGGGAACTCCGCAGCCTCCAACTGGAGATGATAACCATCGCATGATCTCCTGTTCTCATAGAAATCCATATCCATTTAAACTGGACACCACCGATGAATCAACCAACCTAGGGACAAAGCAATAGACCAGGCATCAAGTACTTTCTGGACGGAGAATAAACACAAGGGGACAAATTGGTGGAGATTGCAGGATGAGACATATACAAGTCTATCAAGGATAAGTCTACCTGGATTTCCATGTCTTCACCAACTTGTCTTCAACAAGGAAACTTACCATACGAACTTCTACTATAATCTTGACTTGATTAGTTGATAACATTTCCATTCAGACTATTTAAGCTCAGTCAAACTATAGCTCCTGAGCCTAATTGGTGGGCCTGGAGAAGAAATCACTCAAGAGCTGCTTGGCCAAAAGGAAATGTGGTCCTGCAAATGTTACACAGAGTTTCTGCCCTCGGACTGATGGGTATATACTAGATGGACTTTTAAGAACACAATATAGGGTGGTATTGGCATTTGGCGTTAAGGGAACCAGGGCTTCAATGAATTGAGAACATTCAAGTGTTCAACGAGGCACGACCAAAATTTTGTTGTCATTTGACACTCGGCTCATGGCTTTGACATCAAACAGAAAACCTATTTCTCTCACGCTCACTATATCAATTAAACTGAACAAACAAAATCTTCTAAAAAGATAAGGTCCCGTCGAAAAATAATGAAGACGATAATATCACAGGACTTACACTAAACAGTGGGACACTAAAAATGACATACATGTGCTTGATTCCTCATTTCATCTATTAGTCAACATAATATTCTGAGTTCTAGCATATTCATCGGACATGTGTAGAATGTAGGAATGTCTTTAAACGGGTCACTCAAGACTTAGAGCAAGACACCAAACATTCTTTCTAATATAGCACAACCTCCTGTAGTCAGTACTCAGTAGTGTTAGTGTTGCGATCAGACATAAGTTACTTGAGCCAAGCAGCTTAACCAATCCCTCTAATCTCACATCGTTCGTCAACTTATATTTTCCAACTCTAATTTAGTCACCAGGACCTACCCACAACCTAAAGTTGCAAGGTGGGTGGGTGGGTGGGGGGGGGAATTAATCCTTGTTCCTACATAGGCTTCTATGAAATTACAGGGGAAACTTAAAAAATGTTTCCTGATCCAGCCCAGAGTAGGATTCATCTGGAATGGACTACATGAGCCCTAGTAGTATAGAGGATGAACTGAAAACCAGGCTAATGGAAGAACAAAATTACCAAAAACACCAACTGAAATAGAAAACCAGTAGGCAATAAAGAAGCAGCCTAACAAAGTTGTTGAGTCCCAAGAACAATCCCAGCTATATCAATATAACTAATCAACCACTCATCACAAACGTATATCTATCAGAAATTCAGGAGACGAGCATTCCAACTTGATCCCAAACCAATCAATATTAAATTTTTTTTTTTAAAAGAGCGAAATGCATGCCTGCAGTCAAATTCAGGAAAGATCCAAACTTTGATTAAAGCAAAGCAAAATTTAAACTACCCAGTACCTTAAAACTAAATCAAATTCAGGAAAGATCCAAACTTTGATTAAAGCAAAGCAAGAGCAAGAAACAAAAGTAGGAAACTTGATACTCAGAATAACGAACTTTCAAATTTCAATATCGAAGATTTTTTCCAATGCTCAGTTTCATCTCGGAACGAGAATTCTGAGACTTTTTCTTTTCGATCCTCACACTAAGCACAGGTAAACGCGTATAGAGAGCAACTTTAGATTATAGAGAGAGAGAGAGAGAGAGAGAGAGAGAAATATTGGAATAACCGGAACGAAGATTTTCAAACGGAAGATTTTTTTATAGTGCGGCCGGAGAATAGACGCGTTAAGTTTTCCGGAGAGTTCTTGGCTTTCTAATAAGTCGGTTCTTCTTGTTTTTTCCACGCGATGCGACGGTCGACGCTTGTCCCCACGTTTTATTTGCATTTATTTATTTCAATTTCACAATAATAAATTACTATATTCATGCACTAAAATTTTAATAAAATTATTCTTCTTAAGTAATTAGTTTTAGAAAAAAATTAATTATAATTAAAAGTCATAATTAGTTGAAAAAATAAAAATGTACATTAGAAATTGTTTAAAAGTTGTAATATAATAATTATTTAAAAACAAGTGTTCTTTACTAAGGTAAAGGAAAAATAATACATTACACGTATACAAAAAAAGTAACAAAAATAGAGGGTGCGTTTGGACGTATAGTTTTTTAATGGGATTTTTGCATTTTAGGCCTCAATGTTTTTGTGGAAAGGCGAAAAGGACCCCCACGTTTGAGTAATTACCGTTTGGGCTCTATGGTATTAATTTTGTTGCGAAATAGGCCATTTTGGACGGAAATCGTCAAAAACTAATGAAAAGGACTAACGTGCGATTCACGTGACTATTTAGGGAACATTTTAATCATTAACAAT
>JAOTQG010124400.1:0-10388 GCA_025631175.1 Iris virginica | reverse complement strand
ATCATAGAAACCATAAAAAGGGGGGGGGGGGAGAATGCAGGTGTGGTGTGTTTTTGCTGCGTTGGCATTGCATGATGCTATTGTGGCTTGACTATTAAAACAACATAATTGATCTTTCCTTCTTAATGGAAAGCATATCCTACTTATTTAATTGATTAATTTCACACTTTACTATGTTAATATGATTAAGTAATAAGATATTACTTATAATACTTGTTATAAGTATTTTAATCACTACAAATCAAAACGACTTAACTAATATGGTGTATTAATGATGAGTATATATGAAACTACTTTCATTACTAATCAAGTAGACAAATTGATCGAATCTACGTGATTAATTTAATTTTTTTAATAGCTTCCCTCCTTGATTCAATTCAATCCCTCCTTTCTCCTCGCTATAGTCTCATGCCCAATCGAACCCTAGTCGTCTAGGAAGCCTCCATTAAACCCTAACCTTCCCTTCTTACCCTTGCAACAAACAAATCCTAGCTGCCCCCAAACACGATAGAAGCAGCCCAAATGTTTTCGAACACCTGATTAGTGAATATGGAATCAACAGCCACGAGGACGAAATGTAGGTCTTTGTGAGATAAGAACAAAGTCGACGACAAGATGTTAAAGCGAAGACGAGCAGATCTTGAACGCAACATCTGCATGAACATGAGAGCAGCAATTGAGGATCTTGAAAAGGGTTAGCGGGGACTTTAGTTAGACAGATGTTAGGTGTGTGAGGTGTGGGCCGAGAGGACAAAATGATTGGGGGCTGTTCGAGGAGGGTGGTGGTCGGCTTCAAGATATGGTGTGATGGTGGCGGAGCCGAGGAAGATGGGCCGTTTGCAAGGAATTAGGGTGTTTTAGTCATTTTCTTCATTTGGACAGTGTTTCCTATATTCATTAGAGCACTTCCTTGAAGCAATTTGGTTGGTTGAATTGAATCATGATTTTCTCCAAAGAAAAAAAAAAGGGGTGGGAGGTTGTCCTGAAAAAAGTAAAAGAAAAAGAGAATGGAAGAAAGTGAAGACGATGTAGGGGTCTTTTATATGGGATTTACTACATGAAGTTTTTCATACTTACCCCAAATATCTATAATATAAAAAAGAGCGTGATATGGCACTTATGGTGTGTCACATTCTTAGATTAAAACAATCTCAGTCATTGATTCTTTCCTCCATTCCCCTTATTTTTCAATATTTTATTTTCTTTCCACATTTTCTCCAATTTTTTAATTTTTTGAATTCTTTCCACATTCCCCCCAATTCTTTCCATATTCCTCCAATTTTTTTAAATTATACATAAAAAAATGCACGGGTATACCTAGGTTTATTATGCAAGTGATCGTGAATGCATTAAGCAATTGTGTATTCAAAATAGTTCGAATTTTAAGAGAGAAATTTAGTATGGGACTGCTATTTTTCTGTACAAAACAATCTTGGACATGAACTTGTGGTGTAGCCGAACAGGTGCTATTACCTTTTCTTTGCATGATCATCCTGGCAACATGGCAAATCAACCTTACTTTTCAAACTTATGCTGTTTTAAAGAAAGGGAATGTGGATAAGGCATGGCAGCTGTCATATATTGCAAGAATAAGATTTCTTGTTTCCTGTTTTCCCCCCTCGTTTTTTCCTTGAGACCAATTAGTGAGTTTACTGTTTGCAGGAAAGGCTACAATAATAACTATAGGGGGTCTTGTCGCTGGTGCAGTCGTGGGGTCGGTGGTTGAAAGCTGGTTGCAGGTAGACATTGTCCCCTTTCTAGGCATACACTACCCAGCAACTGTGGTTAGCGAATTTATTCTTGTTTCTCAATTTTTGGTGTCTCTGTACTTGAGCTAGGACAAAGAAAAGTTAATTGACGTAAATTGTGAACCTGTATAAATGTGGTTCTTTAGGATGTGTATTTTACGTAATTGTATAAAAAGGATTCTGTAGAAATTAAAAGTCAGACATGATATTTCCACCTATTTTTCATGGAATTTGTACAGGTTATGGAATAATCATTCTAGTTTCAGTTCCAGATACACCACTGGCACTTTGATTACTGAAAAAGCCTTGACCCGTTTTCAGATTTTACTGCCTAAAAATGCAATCATAAGGTTGTGATTCACTCCTATATACAAGTACCTTTTCTTGGGCCTGGAGAAAGAGGGAGAGAGGTGGCGTTAGTTTATGGCACCGACCTGTTGAAGAAGGCCGGAAATGGCGGACACTTGTTACTATTCTCAACCAAGTTCGTATTGTTGTCTTAGTACTCTATCATGAAAGAGAAGAATGGATGGGAATTAAACTACCTGCTGCTTGTCCAAAATGAAAGTTTCTTTATGGAGCTGAACTTGATGCTTTTAGCTATTTTGCAGCCCTTCCTACTTCCCAGTTTCGGTATTTGCAATCCTAATGCTGATCCATTGTGCCTGGTGCAAACCATTTGAACTATGGAAAACTCTCACTTTACTTGATGAGATGTATCTGCAGACACCAAAAACATAGAAAAGCAGTCTCTCAATAGTTTGGGATATTTAAATGATGCTTAGATGCTCCCAAAACCTATCTTAAGCCCATCGAGCATACAAAATTTTGATCACCTACTTTTCCCAGTCCAGAGCAATGAACGGATGTGTAATGCTTGGTTAAAAAAAATGAAGAAATTATAAAGTAGGAATGGGGAAAAAATATGATGGGGAGAAGAATAGGCATAAACAATGTCCTTCATAATCAAGCTCAGAACCTCAGGTTAAAAGAAAAACTGTAACAATCTCTCTTGCAGTCTGGACTCTAACCTCAAGTTCATAACTATGAAGTCTAACCTCAAGTCATAATTCAAACTCGTAACCTCACATTATAGTTCGAACTTGGAAGTGTGTGGGTTAGGATGTTCTACATCCTAGATGTTACCATAGCTTATGTCCTTCATGTAGCATTCAGATGATTTCTGATTTGATTTCATTTATTTAGAAGGAATTGGCAATCCCACCCGTGCAAGAGCACATTTTTGAATCCATTTGATTTAAACTGGAATTTAGTGGAAGAGGACACTGAACCTGGCATGTAAAAATAAAGCTGTGAAAAAGTTGTGCAAAAGATTAAAGCAAGCCTGTACCTCAGGTGATGCAAAAGTTATGGCAAACATAACCATTAATGCATGGTTCAAAATAAGCTATGAAAAGAACAATCATGCACTTTTCTGCTCAACAGCAGGAAGGCTGCCCACCTGAAATCTCCCTTTTTATACAGCTTACTAGTATTTCTTCTCGCCAATAGATAGATGAAGGACTTGGGAAATTTACACTTCTTAGTTCTTACACCAAAATTGTGGGCAACTTACCACAATAACATCCAGACCAGTAAAAAAAAAAAACTTGATGATGGAGTTCAAGAAATCCAACTACACATCTAATTAATTGTGCCTCAGCGAGCAGCTTCAGCACAATCTAGTGTACAATAACTGCAAATCACCTAAACCCTAAAATTTGGAAAAAGAAAAAGAATAAACAATAGACAGAGTCCTGACTGCCAGATGTGTCATCTACAGCCCTCTAGCTCAACTTGGGAAGTCTCTACATAGGATGGGTTAGCAACCTTTTCACCACCTTCGTGATGAGAAACAAGTTCATGGTACATTTTTAGAGAAACCTTTGAAAATTCTGCCATCGACTCAAAAACCCTGGAAAACCCTGTTTGAAATCCATTTAACGTGATTCTCTCCGTTTCTTGCATGCAACTCTGGTGTTTAGCTCTCTCTATATCAACCTTACTTCTGAAATCGTCCAACAAGTCTTTTCTCTCTTTCAAATAGTCGGCCCGCTGGTCGAAACCTAGCTCGGAGGTGTGGTCTGAAAGTTTTGATTCAAAGATTCTGTTCTCTGCCTTCTGAAACACTAGAATCTTTCGGTCAAGTTCTTTTGACAAACTATCGACTTTCCTCTTTTGCTGCAGTTCCTCGCCTTGCTGGGCACACAAAGCCCTTACATCTTTTGCAAAGCTTTTTAAGGCATACGAAACTGACATATCAGGCAACTTATCCATTGAAGCTAACCAATCACGGCAAATCATGAGTAATGGGGGCCCATTGAACTGTAATGGTGGTACGGTACTACTTGCCCTCGGGTACAATTCCACGTCTGCGACAACAAACTTGGATAGCCACTCATGGAGGGCTTCGACGTACAACTTTTGTGCAGCAACGTACTCTCGAAAACGTGCACGCCAATTCTGAAGCTCTATCTCAAGTTGGCGTGTTGCTTGTTGGTGAAAGTTACTGGAAAATTTGCCATATGTAGGGCAGTTAAACAATTTTACGTCAAATATGATCTTGTTCTGAATTTCATGTGATTCCAGCATAATTTTCCACATTTGCATCAAACTGCAGAAGGGGGGAAATATAAATCAGGAAAGGCAAGGATGGACAGTTGGAAAACGTTCGTTCGATACTATTTTTTGGTCTTTATTTCGCAACATATATGGAGATACGACAAGGATAGGGTTACTCAGTTTTTTTAAAATTATTACCCGTGTAGCAGTTCCATAATTTGAGGTTGCAATTCTTCATCTCGTAGTTTCTCTATTCTTTCTGAGATTGACTCTGCACTTCGGATTGCAACCAAGATCCTGCTATACAAATCCTTAACTGCAGCCCTAGTTTTGTCTACTGCAATCCCTTCTTCCCCTCTGACATCTTGATTTCTCAGTTGGCTGCACTTCTTCTCGTAGAGTTTCCTTGTGCTATCTCCAGCCTATGAAGTATGAAAGTTTCGATAAATACTTGCTTTTAAGAATTAAAATAGTTTACTAAACTCTAAGTGGGTATAATGTATGATTGGGAACATGGAAGTGTAATAGCTTCTCTCTTCTTCTTTTTCTTTCTCTTTTTTGGTCAGATAGGACTCTATAATTGGAAACTCCCAATATACATGAGCAACTATGAATGGAACATAGGGTGTTCCAGCAATTGAATTTTGTGGGTCATTTTAGTATGATAATAGCTTTACCTTGACCTCTTCATAGAGTTTCTTCTCCCAAGCATACAGTCTTCCTAGTGTCAATGAATGGCTACCTGAAACCATTCCCCCGCAGTCATCAAAGAGATCATTGTTGAATTCCGTCCATGTTGAAGAGCTTTTGGAGCTTGATGCTACCAGACTTTTACAAGATGATGAACGAGATGATGTGGTTCGCAATGTGATGGCTTGGATGAGTTTGGTCGAGTTTTCTGCATAAATAAGCGATGGGTGAGAAATTCTGGTGCAAATTTTCCAAGCAGAAGGCAAATTTGTTTTTACTCTAGATGTAAGTTAATATGCACCACACCCATATTAATTAAACAAAATAAAGAAAAAACAAAGCCACATATATACATATAGAATAATGTAAAAGGAAAATCACACTCGCTGGTAACCAGTGAGCGGTTTGTGGGGCAACCTTCTCATTGCACATATGCAAGATATGGTGAAAGAAGGAATATCTTTGTAGGGTAGGGTTTTCGGAAGAAAAGTTGTATACCTTTTTTTCTTCTTCTCTAGTTTTTTCATTGTGGGTTGTGTGTGTTAAGAAGGGGGGGTGGGGGTGGGGGTGGAGAAAGCAAGGTTCCATTTCATCAGACATATCATAGTAAAAGAAAATAAAGTCGTAATAAGTTAATAACAATCAGCATGCTCAAGATACCACCGCTAGACAACAACCGCAAACAGGCTATGCCGTCACTTGAACAAAAAGACTAAACAACTGCATTCAATTGCGAAACAAAAAATATATATATATATATATATATATATGAAACCTATCACCTAGAACAAACAACCAATAAGGTAGGCCCACAAGACCACCACCACATTGGCATACCATCTTACCGTAGATCAAGACTAACTAGCTTCACTTTAAACAACTTGACCTGAAGCACAAAACATCAGTATGGAACATACAGACCAAGAGAAACTCCAGGATTATCATGGATCAAGAGTTACCCAGGAATCTTCTTTGGGATAGAATGGCGCATGTTGTTTCCTTTGGGCTTTAGCAAGGGGCACATTAGAAGGCATCACCATGTTGGTAAAGGGTTTGGCGTAGTCAGATTTCTTTGAAGCTTTTTCCATTCTCCTTTTTTAACATAAGTAGCTGTAATTCTTCACTTTGATTAATGACTTGTCCATCTGCTTGTAGCTTTTGCCTTTGCTATTACTCCCTCCGTCCCACAATGAGTGTCAAAATCTGCTCTTGAACAGAAATAAATTTGACATTCATTTGTTGGGACGGATGGAGTAATACATTTCTTTCTTCTTTAATTTTATATTTTTTAAAAGAGACCTAAGCGGTCGTAACAAGAAATCGAAAGACCATGGAAAAGCAGAGCATATCGAAATGTTGATCAACTTAATGAAATAAGAAGAAAAAGGTACACTTGTTGAATAGCTTTCTCAGCATAGAGAGCAACAGAATGAGATCAAGCATTTGGTACCACATGGTTTCAACTCGTAAAGCAAACATGCAGCAGATCCCTTCAAAAGGTGGAACGAAAAGGAAGAATCGCAATAACAAAGAAGCTAAATTCAAACCACCAAAACAAAAAAATTAAACCTCTAACAATATTAACCATAGGAAAGCAGGAAAACAACTGAACAGGAGAAATTTAGTGGTAACAAGGCATAGAAGTGAAAGCTGAAGAAACAGCCAAAACAGATTCATTACACCAAATTAACAGGGGAGCATTCTTCCTGTTTACTACTACCTTGGTAAAAAAATGAGCATCCACTTTTGTTTATTATCAATAGTTATTATGGACACTCGTTTTGAGACAGATGCAGTACCAGAAACAGGAAAAATCAAATAATGATCAGCTTCATTCGTTATTATGGTGAAGCTAGGCCACACCCAAAACAGAAGCTAATTTTTCAATTAAAGATTATTCGCCAACTTATAGAAGCAAACACTCAGTAATATATCAAGCACAGAGGTTTAAAAGCAAACTTTAGACCCTTGATAACTACGATTATCCAGAAACATCAACTAACATTTGAGCAAATTAATTTCCAAAAATCAGATAGTAGCATGAAATTAACTAACAAATTAGAATAATATGCAAATTTCTAGTGGGGGAGAGAAAGACAGAGATGCAATGTAGTATAACAAAAGCTACAAAGACGATTCCAAGAATGAATAAAGGCTTACCTTTCATTTCCTCTATATTAGATTGCAAATGAACCCTATTAACCTCTAGCATCCTTGAAACATCCTTCCCTGAGCCATTAACCCTAAGAAAATGGTCTTCAATGTCTTTCAGTGCTTCCAGCAACTCCCTTTCAACTGGCTTATCAATAACAGTCAATCCTTTCTGCTCCCCCTGGCTCACACTAGTACCATCCACTGCCCTTACAACCTCAATCCCACTCTCCTTATGCTCCACACTCGCTTTCTGTTCAGCCCTCACCACTTTATTTGCTTCTTCCACTCTATCCCCTTCTTCTTCCAGCTCTGGGATACCTTCCTCTTCCCTAACTACCCTCAGATCATCATCAGAATTTCTATTATACCCACTTATTATCTCTGGCCTTACACCGGCAAAAGGGTCAAAGAAATCCCACCCAAAATCTCTCTGTGGTGATGGCACTGATGGGGGCATCCCCATGTAATAGTACCCACAAACCTGTTCCTGCTCTACCCTCTCCATTTTTTCTTCTCTCTCCTCCTCAGAAGAGTCTGAAGTGGTTGAAGAAGAGCATGATTCACAAGCAATGGCTGCTTTAGTGGGCTCCGTTGGTGTTTGTTGAAGAAACAAAGGGTTAGAGACAATGTTTTCTTTTGGTGGAGATTGGGGACAAGGTGGAGGGAAAGTGATGGAAAATTGTGAAGGGGGCAAAGAATGGCACTTGACAAATAGGTTAATAGCAGCTGAAACTCCATACACTGCCTGACAGTATCTTAAATGAGCCTCTGCAAGTGCATATCTTCTATCTACAGCTAATTTCAGCTGATGTTTTCTCTCTCTGCATATGGAGACTACTTCCTGTTCTTCTAACTTTGAAGCAACACAACCCATATCCCTTTTCTTGAAACTATTACAGAGGTGTGCTCTGTTTTGAGGAGATGGGTGAAACAAACAAGGTAATCTATGAAGAAATCACAGAATAAATAATTTCTTTATCACTTACTATGGCAAAAATGCAGTCTTTTCAAAGGAGCTTAAGACCATTACATTCCTCCGTTTCATTAGTGTCATAGCGTATGCTCTATTTCGAGAAAATTAGTTAAAACCCAAAAGAAAATATTTGCTTAGGAGGAATCACTGAAATACTTTTACAGCTTCTGCAAGAAAAGAGGGGGGTTTGTGGCAAAATGCCGCTTTTTTTTTTTAAGTTTACACTGGGATTTTACTAAATGCAGGAGAAAAGGAAAAAAAAAAAAAAAAACAAACAAACAAGAAACCCTTCAAAGGAGCTTGAGACCCACTCACTTCTCCATTTCTTGAAAATGTTACAGAGGTGTGCACAGTGCACTGTTTTGAGAAGATGGGGTAAAAAGAAAAGGTTTTCTTTGGAGGGATAAAGACCTACTTTTATGGTTCTACAAGAAAAGAGGTGGGTTTGTCCCCCAAAAAATGCAGTCTTTTTGGGCTTTGACTAAGATTTTACAAAATGGAGTTCAAAATGTACCTTTTTAAAGGAGCTTGAGACCTACCCATTTCATAGTTTGATGATACATGAAGATGATTTCTGCAAAAAACATGGCTCTTACTCTGGATAGGCCTTCAAAGCAACCCATGCATCCATTTCATTTCGTCTGCAATGCTTGATCACACAAAAAGGGAGCAAGAGCTCTTATGGGTTGGTCACTGTGTCACTCAAGAAAAACAGAGTGACTTTACTGTGGAGAGAGAGGGGAGGGTAGTGTGTGTTTGTGTGTGAGAGAGAAGCAGAAACCAAGGGCAGTAAAGAAACTTGGGGGGCTCGAGGATGGGGGGAGGTGAGGGTGTAATGTGACCTTGTGTTTGGTAATTTTGGTACTATACCCTCTACTAGGAGTGTAAGAAGTTCTGGAGTACAACCCTTGGGAGCACTTTCATTTCTCTCTCTCTCTGTTCAAAAACAAAAGTAGCTGAAAAATTTAGCAGAGATTTTTGGAGGGAGGAAACAGGTAGGCTGACTAGTGAGAGAAAAGAGGAGTCAATCCTGGTCAAAGGGTAAACAAGACCTTTGCTTAAGAGAGAGAAAGAACAAAGAGAGGATTTGGGCACTTGATATTTTTGGTCTTTTGTGCTTTAAGCAGGTAAAGTTGGTAATTATGAAAACATGCAAGTGTTTCATTGTCCTTGTCTCTTCTGCTGAGAGGGTTTTAACCTGGGATTAGAAACTCTAAATACCACAACTTGTCAGGACTGTACTTTTTATATGGAAAGACAACTCACTCCCTATGGTGTTAAAATTGTAAAATGTCAGTAATATGATTATTGGAACTTTGCAAGGATTTAAAAACCAGTGTTGTAAACTGGTTTATACTTTAATCAAATCTTTTAATTAAAATTGATTTTTTTTTTTGCAAATTTCCGGAAAATTTTTTTGTTCCAAATTTTTAAATAAAAAATATATATTCAATAATAATTTATTAAGATATTAGGTAAATTTTCAAGAAGGAAACATGACAATTATAAATAATAGGTTGAGGAGTCCAAGACTATATATTGATGCATTTACCCCAATGCAAAATTTAAAAAAAAAAACAAGTAGCACTTTATTTTTTATTATTTTATTATTTTTGCACTACGTGCTCCCAAATAAAAATATTTTTTATTTTTTATAAATAATATATTATTTAAAAATAGTTATTATTTTTTGACTCCATAATTTTGAGCACGTTCATATATATATATATATATCATTTAGATATGAATTTAGCTAATATTCTCACTAGTTGTAAGAGTTTAGCAATGTTCCCACATTTAGTTTTTTCAAAATATTTTTATTTTTTATATTTTTAATATTTATTTGAAGGGGTGAAATGTCAAATCATGTATTTAAATAGTATTTATGTATTTAATACATGTGAGAAGTAAATATGCAATGATTGGATATTTAAGGCAATGATTGAGATGATGATTAATTGTCAAGTATATTTTTTAATACACGATTATAACAATTTTACTCCTTCAAATAAATATTAAAAAATAAAAGGTGGGCACATTTTGAGAAAATAAAATGGGGACAATCGATCACGATATGAATATGAAATGATATGAATGCTATATATGTGATGACGAGTGATATGGTACTGATCACAATATGAATATGTGATGATATGAGTGATATGAATTTATAAATTAAAATACTAAAGTACTCTAATAATGTGAAAGCTTAGAATGTGGTGTGAAGAGAGAAAACGTGATTTGAAATATTTGAATGTATG
>JAOTQG010124389.1:0-10389 GCA_025631175.1 Iris virginica | reverse complement strand
TTTTTTACCAGAGGAATTATCTCCTTTGTTAATTAAATTTGCCCAATGGCACCCTAGGTTGGGAATAAAGAGCAGCAATTATTTGAATTTCAATCCTTTAGTAATGAAAAAAGCATTAATATACTTCTTATGCCAGTTTCAGATTCTCTGGATATGGCATTGGGGATATTATGCAGATTTTGAAGAAAATGAAGTTCCTATTTTGGGAATAAATTACTTCTACAAATGGTGGAATAAATTTGAAACGCAAGAAATTACCTTGCAAATAGAAGCTTCATGTTCTAATTTTGAAAAAATTGAGGGAAAATCTTCTCTAAAATTGTTAAAGAGTAAAGGAGATTTGGACTTATTGGAATGTTTAAAGTTGCAATTACTGCAACAAAATCCAAACCAATCAGAAGAAGAGATTAATACAAATCTCCAATTATCATTGTCTTCAATGGTGAAACAATTTACCCAAGGTGAAGGATCTTCCAGTAAATCTCAAGGGGAGAGTTCTTCAAATAAATCCTAGTCAGCAGATTATATTATGGAAGATGCTCAAGATCCGTATGAAGTAGAGCTACCAGAAGAATACACAGACACCCAAATTGTTTTGAGTCAGAGATCGCAGATTCTCGCCAAGCAAAAGGCTAAAGGAATAAAAAAGTAATGGGCAAGAGAGTTACAGCAATAAAACAGATCAATAATGAAGGAGCAAAATTTTCAACAAATGGCTCCTCCATTATCAGAAGAAGTCCAATATCCCAGGGTCCCTCCATTATCCATCAAGGGTCCCCCATTATTAAAAGAAGGCAATAATGCAGCAAGAAATCAAGAGAAAGGAAAAGCAGATGGCCCAATTAGGAGCCTCAATTATCACAAGAAGACAATTTGGTGAGCTGGAATTTCAATGAGAATTCTCTCGATCAGCAGAAGAGAGACTATAAAAGCCAACCTCATTTGCCTCAGAAGATATCCGAAAATTTTAGAAATAGAAAAATTTCTCTGTATAGAGTTTTCAAATTTGTGAGTTCAAAATTGTAAGTTTGAGAGTTCTTAATTAGAGAAGCATAGTACTTATTACGGACTAATCAATTGTACTCCAAAATAATTCAGAATATATGAAAGATCAATGTGAGTTTTCTTTCTAAATTTATTGTCTTATATATTTCGTCTTATTAGTTTGTATTTTAGTTTAGTAGTAATGAATCTGGATTAGTTGCTAATCTTAATTAGAGTTAATCTTGATTAGAGTTAATCTTGATTAGTTTAAGTTTTGTTTTATGTTTACGTTATATATATTTGTTAAAGTTTTGTTCGTTAGTGTTTTATTTTTTTTTAAGTTTTATTGCTTTGTTTTAAATATTTTTAAGTTTTATTGTTTTGTTTTAAATATTTGGTATAGGTATGCCTATGCAAACAATATAATTTGCCCCATCAGATGGGGGAATTAGAGTCATTTCAAAATAAACTTCATATTTTCTCATCTAACACCATCTCAACTCATGAACAGTATCATATCAAACGATATTACGCCATATCGAATTTCTAATCCCACCATAAATTTAGCCGGTGTTTTAAGTTGACACAACATCGATGATATAAATAAAATGCATTATTAATTTGACGCTTATTTTCAAATTTTTAATCATTGAACTGAACCGAAATAAGTCATTAGTTATCTATTTTTAAAAAAAATTTATTGAACCAAGAAAATTAAAAATCTAGTTTAAAATAACCACTTGATTTAATATATTTCCTGAATTACCCCTCCCGGGTCGACTCACAACCCACTCAGGGCGCTTCTATCTATTAAATACGAACCCCCAAAACCCTTTCTGGCCTTTCCGCTGCCGATCTTAATCTTCCCTCTCCTCGTCGCTAAGCACCCCCACAGTTGCGAGAGCGATCTCTTTAATAGGGTGAAAATTTGCCTGATGCATTGTGATCTCTAAAAGAATCTCGATAGAGAAACCCTAATTTCTTGTCCTTGAAGATGGGGGACTACAACGATGCCTTCCTGCGCACCAACAACAACCCCGCCGCCGCCGCCGCTGCCGCCGGCGTCCAGGGCCGCACCAAACAACAAAACCGTGCCAACGTTATTCAAATGAAGCTGGTAATTACTCTAATCTCTATACATCTTTTGCGATTTGCGGTTTGGTTGAATTTATTTTTCTATTAATCATTATTAGGTGTTGGATTGATAGTCAGGTAACGAATTGATTTGAGAAATGTGGAATTCGAGCTAATTAATGTTTCACTTGTATGTGGGATTTTAAAGGAATAATGCATGATTGGGTATTTACTTTAGGGTGATATGAAATTCTCGGATTATTGCATGACATGAAGATTTGTATTTCTTCAAACTAAACTTGGATATGGATATGCATCTTTCTTGTTGGAAGTCGAGTGGTTTTGAATGTTTGTGGACAAAGTTACTGATTCTGGAATCTATATTTGGCAAATGTTTAGTTGGTTTTAGATGGTAAGGTTATAACCATTTGCAAAGTACACTGGAAGTTCTTAGTATATGCAGGTTTTCAAAGTGGATAAACCTTTGCTCATATCTAAAACATGCACATGTTGACGTTGAGAAGTCAAAATATGACTTTTTTCGAAGGATGGACAATACTCTTTAGTTTTATTCTAAGAAATTAATTAATGGTTAGCGTTAATTGTGTAGTATATTTGGTTTAGGTCCCTCAAATCTTTTTGGTTCGTCCAGAAACTAAAGTGAAATTCAGGAATAGAGCTGAAAACATTTATTTTATCTTTCATTTAACCTCTATCTGCCCTTGCCCCTCTCTTACGTTCATGTAGTTTCTTCATACCTCTGAATGTTTCCATGACACTTCTAGATGAGCTATATGACTTAAATATGTTCTAATTTATCAGTCATGTACTGGGTTTCCTTAATTAGTTGTATTTATTCAAATGCAGATTGGGCAAAGTCATCCAACTGGTCTTACAAACAACCTTTTAAAGCTTTTTGAACCCCGGCCTCCATTGGAGTATAAGCCGCCTCCAGAGAAGAGAAAATGTCCTCAATATACAGGTATTTACCTTGGCATTTGAATTTTGTCCTTAGATTGGTTATTCAAAGCTCTAATAGTTTCTTATTTTACATTGAAAAGGCATGGCACAGTATGTTAGTAACTTTGCTGAGCAGGGTGATCCTGAATACGCTGTACCTGTCCAAAAGGGTGAAACTCCGGTAAGATGCTGTTTCGATGTTCCATACTTTTTCTTTTGGTTCTCTGTTAATCTCGATTGTTTCTGCAAAAGCGGTATTCGCCTTTTTCTCAGTGGTTGGCGAATGGTCCATTGGTCAGGGAACTTAATAGATAATTGACCTCGTTTTGATTGATTTGACTTGGGCTGACAACATAAGTTAGCTTTTGATTTTATGTCAGTTTTTGGAGTATTTCTGTTGCAAGTAAAATTTAGACTGTTATATGATAATGTGCTGATGCTGATGCTGATGCTGATACTGGTATAAGTGTGTTTAATGTCCTCTATGCAAGATAGGTCGTAGTTCTGTCTTAAGCTTTTCCAACTGCTCGCATAGTTTACCACTATGCATGTGGCATGGCGGTCTTGTTGATTTTGGGTTATGTGCAAGTGATATGATCCCAAGGATTCCCTAGATTTTTTTATTAAATGTCACCCTACATTGTACTTGGTGAGTTATCCTGGTTTGCTTACTCGAAATGTACTAGCTGTTAATGCTTTTGATTAATAATTAGTAAATACTTCTGCACTGACAGCGTGGTTGTGGATTCAGAAGTCTCCCAATTCTATGATGATCATTTCTGGACGAAGTGGCATTATTGTTATGATGCGTAACATAGTTGCCGAAATGTTGAGGGTTGGCTTTTGCTGTCTTAGGATTATCTTCTTTTTCCAATTAGTTTGTTTACTCTGTTTAATGATAAACTTTGTGCATAATTATTGTGGAGTTTGATTCGTAGTCTCTATACTGGAGTTGCTCTACATCCTAAGAGAAATAAATAAATTATGTAGGTTAATTGATTTCTTTTATGGATCCAGGGTGAAAGGAGGGCTAGGATTCACCAGTTACGGCTTGAAGAGGGTGCAAAAAAGGCTGCTGAGGAGATGGAGAAATGTAAGGCTATGCTTCCCACCCCTGCACTCCCATCTTATCCCACAAGTCTTTTAAATACTTGTCCTGTGCATGTTCTTTTGTGCAGATGATCCAAATAATGACCCCAATATTTCTGGAGATCCATACAAGACGTTGTTCGTAGCTAGGCTTGTGAGTAAACTTGTTTCGTTGTTAAAAGATTTTGAGTTACAGTTTTGGCTGTTGCTTGAGTTGTAACCGAAAATCGATTATTTTTCTTGCAGAACTATGAAACAACTGAGAGCAGAATCAAAAGGGAGTTTGAGGCTTATGGGCCAATCAAACGGGTAGGTATTATTGAGCATCCCAGCAATGGGGCTCAAGGTTATTGCCTTTTGGTTCGGTAAGACGCATACATATGTGGCCTGGCTAACTATAAATAAATATTTTATATGCAAAAATGCTCTTGATCTATCTGAAGGATCAAGAAGCCAAAAAATTGTTTTCAATCTTCTCAAGAAATTCTTTCTTATTGATCTTTGATGAGCCATTACATCTGGAAGCTATTTGAACGCGAGATTTGTAAGTTTATAAATCACTGTTACTTAATCAACAAGTTCTCTGGGATTTATTGTTTTTGTATAAAAAAATTGTTTTCCTGTTAATCTGGTCAAGTTTCACCTTCGTTTTCTTACTGGAGTCCAATAACAGTTGTATGGGAGATTTGAAGTATGTAGTTGTTTCTGTTACTGCTCTGCTATCTGATCAATTTAACCAGATCCGTACTAGGTATTTGTACTCTGTGGCTTGTAATCTTTTGAAAAATCTTTATATGGTCAACTTGATTGCAATAATGCATCAAAGGTGTGCCTGTGCTTAAATGGTTCGCATGACTGGTTTTCCTAGTCCATGTTATAGTTGAGAACTTTAGCAAGTTTGAGAATGATGAGTATTCTCTTGATCTGTAAAGTAAGTGTTGGTGCTCCAATCATGTCAGTAAATGTGGCTCAGGTATTTTTGTCTATTTGCACTACTAGAGTATCCGTTTGTTTCCCTCTCGATGGTATCCTTCTGTTTTCGTTGGGTTTTCGAATTCTTGGGATCTCTGGACATTGGATTAGTTTCTAGCCACTGTTCTGTTTAGTAAGGTTCACGACATAAACATCATCTCTGGTAAGGAGGCAAAGATTTAGAATATGGCTTTTGGTTCCTTGGTTTTGGACCACTAGAACCAATCCAACTTCAAATGCGTTCCTCACCTGTGTCAGCAAAGCTGAAAATTATGACTTGAGCTGAGCAGAGATGCACTGTGCCTTTTGGCCATTATTTTCAAGCAACCAATGGAGACCGACAACTTTTTCCTGCACTGGGTAAAATATCTTGGGAGTATTGGCATTTCTTTCCCTACCTCCTTTACTAAGTTTTAGTATTTCCATTCTTGCTACTAAAAATTTCGCTTTTGCATATAAAGGCTATCAAAAACGTTTCGGCAGTTCAGAAGGTTCCTGGTATTTGATATGTTATTTTCCGTAATTTCACTATTTTAAAAGTTCCCTGGTAAGGGGAGGTTAGTATGTTCGAGAACTGGTATATTGGCCACAGTTTTTCTGCAACTCTAAGCAATGGCGGTGATGATGCATCTCGCTTGGGAGCATATGATTTAAAGGTGAGCACGGCTATTGAGGCGTAGTGCCTGTTTGCCGTGCATTAGGATTTTATTATTTCTAACCTTCAATCACATTGTCTAGAAAATTAAGAAGGCATGTGTAATAATGGTCTTGTCACTGCAAAGTTGCTATATCTTCTATATTCATGGCTTATTTGCCTTGCATCTGTGTTGCAGGTCCGTTTGGTTGCGGATAAAGAGACCAGCAAGCCAAGAGGCTACGCGTTCATAGAGTACATGCATACTCGTGATATGAAAGGTTTGTTGAATTCTTGCCTATAATGGTGTTAATTAAAAAATTAAAAATAAAAGAGGTTCATTCTCATGTCTGAATGTTGCCACATGTTGTGCAGCTGCTTATAAACAAGCTGATGGAAGGAAGCTTGATAATAGGCGGGTGCTTGTGGATGTTGAGCGTGGTAGAACTGTTCCCAATTGGCGTCCTCGCAGACTTGGTGGTGGACTTGGAACAACAAGGGTTGGAGGTGAAGAAGTTAATCAGAGGTACTCTGGGAGGTAATTAGCTTGATTTTGACACTTGCCACACTTGTATGCTTGAATGAATAACTGAGTGCAAAATAATCGATACGTGTCTGAAGAAAATTATCTTCATTTGTGCTAAGGAATAGGACATGAAATGAGGATTGGCATATGTGTTGCTCTTAATCTCTACTATTTCAGGAAGTTGGAAAGGGATATTATTGGTAAAATCTTGTTCTCCGAAGTGCAAGGATCAACCAGTTATCATGGGAAATCTTCATTTGTTCAATGCTTGTGCTTTACATCTTTTCATTTATTATCAACTTTATTACTTGTCTGCTTTTCTCCTCCTGCAGACTCCCTTTCCTTTCTGTGGTTAAGTTGTACCGAGATTTTTTACCACCCTTCTACTTTTTAAAAAGGTTTAAAACAAAATATTCCTACCTATCCTCATTTTGACTCTTTGGTTTATTGGTAATTATGCTCAGGCCATTGAATTTTTCAACTTAAATTCATGTTAAGATATACTCCTTCCATCGCAAAATGAGCGTCAATATTGGGTTTTTGTGGAAGTTAAGGAAGTGGAGACATAGCATAAGTATTATTAGTAAAAGTAAAACATGTACTTAGTCACCCTCAGTGGTACCATCACAGCATTGCATGTGAGCAATGAAACACGATGAGTTACAAGGTAAATTTAGTAACTTCATTTGAAAATATGACACTCATTTAGGGACCGGATTTTCTCTTTGACACTCATTTTGGGAATGAGGGAGTATGTTGTAACTGGTTGAGAGGACAATTGTTTTGCAGTTTATACTTGACCTGAATTACATTATCACTTATCTGTCCTGCATACAAATTGTAAAAACACTTCTTCAACACAAGTTCTGTTGTGCGTGTTCACACCTTGAGAGCTATCAACTAAGTTTCTGGCCTCTTTGATAAGATGGTAGCCCTTTCCGTCTTGACCTTATTGGATTAGTCCTATGATGGAACATGCTTCCATGTCCAGTATGTTAGCTTTTTGCATTTTTTAATGTTAATATGTCATTTGGTGAATATTTATTGGCCTTACTTTGCTTGTTATGATTTTAATTTTTTAAATCATAACAAATTAAACTAGATTATCAGTATTATTATTGCAAGGGATTCCCGAAAAAGCTACCAAATTTTTCATTACAAAACAGGTAGGCAATCACTGAGGTTATATATTCTGTAGGTCGTGCCATAAAATGCCTGTTCCTACATTTTTGCAGCAGTTGGGTGATTCACTAATCGGTTTTTTGACCAAAATTGTATTTAATTTTTTCTTCATATCACTAGCACTATTTTGGCATACATTACCCAGTTTAACATCTCTGGTTGACAAGTCCTGTTAGCTTAATCCTTGTCCATTTTATGTTTCTGCATGTGTTGATGATAATGATCTGTATAAATTGAGTTTCTTATTATACGTTGTTTGGGGCAATGTCTTAGTTCTCATTATGTTATTAACGTTGGAATGCTACTTGCTTTCTGGTAATGTCCAGGGAACAGCAGCAGTCAGGAGCTCCCCCACGGTCTGAAGAGCCAAGAGTACGTGAGGACAGAGACAGGTAATTCGCTTTCATAACTTGGATCTCATTGCAGTATTGTTTTGTATGCTGCGTTCCATAGTTAGCACTTTGTCCTCGTTTCCCTTTTCCTTTCCTTTTTTGGGTTCGCTATGCACATTTGGGGGTTATCAGTTTCACAAGATGGTCTCTGCTTGTTTGGCCAGCTCTTTGTCTTCAATAGATCTTGGGCCATTTGCAACCAGCCCTTAGGCTCAGATATGCCTTCGACCATTCAACTTCCTCCTTTTATTGTAGCCATTTGTACTTCATTTCATTTTCTAGTTCTAGCCCTAAATGCTGCCGTGCCATGTGTTCATTTAGCCATGCAGCATGATTAAGTTGGCGACATTCCTGAGTTTGGGGTTAAAGTAGAAAGAGAGAGTGAAGCACAATGCTAAAATGAAAACCAGATAGTAGTGATAAAATCATATCCGAACCTAAGTGCAGTTGATGAGTGGGTAACACCTAGATCCTGAACATTGCTAAGAGAAGTGGTCTTGTTTCGGGTTGAATATGATGCTTGCCTGGTACTAGCTGTTTAATAGGGCATATACTTGAGCAGGTTAAGTTGGCTTGAAATTCTTAACATGTCATGCATGTTAACTTTCAATAACGACATACAAGATCCTTGTCCTGATATATGTGTTGTACATTATTTTATGGTCAATATGCTTCAGGGATAGAGAAAAGTCTCGAGAAAGAGAAAAAGTTAGAGAAAAGGAGCGTGAGAAGTCAAGTGAGCGTTCTCATGATAGACCAAGAGAGCGTGAGCACAGAGATGATAGACACCACAGAGATCGGGACAGGAATAAAGAGAAGGAGAGAGATCGTGGTCGCGATCGGCGTGATCGTGATCGGGACCGTGGTCGTGACTACGAACGTGACCGTGGGCGTGACCGTGGTGACCGTGACCGCCATCGTGAAAAGGACAAAGATAGAGACAGGGATTATGAAGGTGCTGATGCTGACCATGAACGTGGGCGCTCCCGGGATAAGGATTATGAATATGACCGCGTTGAAAAGCATGAGCGTGAACGCCATGGTGAACGAGGGAAGAACTACGATCTCAATGAGCTGGAGGATGATCCTGGATGGTATGAGCAGTCTGAAGTTGGGAAGAGGCGTCCAGAAGTTGAGCATGAACATGGAGGATATGATTACTATGATCGGCATCAGAGTCGGACTAAGTATGACAGCATGGATGCACAGGGGGGCGATCAGGAACGGTACGAACATCCTGATCAAATGGAGGAGGATAATTATGAACAAACAAAATCTGAGCCACGTGACAAGGATCGCGAGTATAGGCATTCTGAGAGGTCACGCTCTCGGGAGTACGATTATTAATCAGCGCTGGAGTTCATATGCTTCCCTGTAAGTCATCATACCATCTCCATCTGCAACTGAAGATAAGAGTCTTGTGGAGGAGGTTTGGTTCTGGTTCCTGGAATGCGACAGAGTGGTTGGTGTGCTCCTCTATGTGGGTGGTTATCTTTTCTGGTACTGTTTGTTCTTCTCTTCCTCTCGGATTTTGCATTATTTGATCAAATACTTTGTGGGGAGTTTGGCTTGTGTTGGTTGTTTCTGTAAGCTATGTTTTGGATGGAGACAGCAAACGTTGTCATGGTAAAATTTGTACTATCGTTGAAATGGTTGTGTTTGCTTGACACTTATTTGGACCCCATTTTCTTGTCTAATGGAGGGGAAATCTGGTGTGTTGCCTTGTGCAATTGTTTCGTGAATATGTTGGTTCACAGGCGTAGGTGAGTTTTTGCTTGACATTTCAATTAGCATATACCAAAGAGCTTTAACTCAAGTTAAACAAACCAAAATAAAGTTCCTATAGTATGGACAACATGGTGAAGCTAATTGGGTTTTTGATATCGGTACGGAGGAGCATACTAGTCAGAAATGTTTCGTATGAAGCATGCTACAAAATTCTTCATGTACGAGGCAAGTGTAATTGAAGTGATGTTAAAGCATGTGTTAATTTTAAAGTTTTCTTTTCAAGTATGGCAAGTGACAGAGCGTGCGCAGCTACCATTTCTGGGTTTCCGTATTCCCCAAAAAATTAGTGAATGAATTCAAAAAGGGCAACAGGGTACGGTGGTGTTTGTTATATTTTGGAGGGAAAATTTCTTTTTTCCTATATAATGTTTTTTTTTTAAATTAGTTTTTGGTGTTTAAATTTTTTTTAGCTCTAAGGAGGCATGAGAAGTAATTGAACCTGAGACCCTACATATTGTAAATATCAGCTTTATCACTGAGTCACCCCTTAAATTTCCCACCTTTAGGGGTTGTTGAAAAAGAAAAACTAGTAATTATTGAGTATTATCCAAGTATATAATATGCAATTTTAATAATTGTAATTACAAAAAGTAACCCAAAATATATGTTGGTTTTCCATAAATTATGAGGACAAAATGACACACGGGCGCGCGCGCACACACACACACATATATATATATATATATGACACACGGACACACACACACACACATATATATATCTATCTTATAAATGGAAGCGGTGGGACCCGCTTCAAATGAATAGTAACTTCTTCTCAATCATTACTC
>JAOTQG010124367.1:0-10390 GCA_025631175.1 Iris virginica | reverse complement strand
AACATCACCAGGTAATAAAAGGAAAAGAAACATTATTTCTTATAACTGAAAAACTCATTATTTGTGGGTACAATACATGCTCACTCTTCATTATTTCTTATCTCAAGTATTTGGTCAAAATTAAGTTGCTGTTAAATAAAGATAACCTCTGGATGGCTCTCATTAATTTTACCTCTCCAGAAGCATAACCAGTTCACAGTGTGGTGTATGAGGAAAAAGATCAACAGCCATGGCCTTAACTGGTCGGAAAGGTTCTGAGTTGGGCATGGACTTGGCCCTATGGCGAGCCAAACCTGCACTACTCATATTCCTCCACCCCCTATTATCCTTCTTCCCTTTCTCGCTTTTATCGGCAGATGGTGTGCACAGTTCAATCGCATTCGCCACTAAGCTATCAGGATTGCATGAGATGTAACTGCGGAACAGAAAATTAAGAAAAATCAATATTCAAGAAACCCTAAAAGTTAAGACCGCTAAAAATTACAAAATAGTGATGTAGAAACTAACACAAGCCTCCTTAGACGTGGATGCGTTCTCAGAGCTTTGATCACCTGCAAAGACAAACAAGAATGAGAGTGAGTTTTGCACAGCATATTTATCCAGAATTGCTTCTCCATGATGTTTTTGGCGAATGTGATTGTTTTGATATTATTTCAGCAATTTTACATATGTTTGGCTACTCTGTACTCAAAAATTAATTAGTGTAAAATATAAAGTTCAAACGACCCACATTTTACCTAAACCAATATAGTAAATGCATATAAAAGGTGGAGGTTATTAATAACAAACAATGGAACTAAGAATCAATAGAATCAAAAATCATTTAAACTAGAAACAAAGAGAATGAAAAGACAAACTCAACTCAACTTGGCCTTATTCGCTATCACTTGGGGTTGGCCAAATCAATCCTTTTCTACCATTCTAGACAGTCAAATGCAAGGACATCACATAAGCCAAAATCTTTTATACACCCTTTTTTGTATTATAGATGTACATCTTAGCTTTGGTCTTCCCCTATCCTCTAGCTTCACACTTCCAAACTGGTGCGTCGGGTTCACCAAGAGGCCTACATTGTGTGTGTCCAAACCATTTAAGTGATTCATTCCCACTCATTTTCTTTACAATAGGAGCGACGTATTTGTTCGTAAGAAATTTATTTTTGTTTTACCACACATTCGTCTAAGCATTCTCATATAGACAATGCCTCATAATGTTAGTATGTTCCAACTTAGGTCACAACCAAAACTCGTTCCATGCAATAGCTCAGTCTTATAGTTGTCGTATAAAAATTTCCTTAAGCGGTACACGTCAGTCACATAAGACGAGAAGCACTCTTCTATTTCACCCAACCTGATTTTATTCTATGATTAACATCACCCATATCTCTCTATCATGATTAATAATTGACCCTAAGAATCTAAATCGTTGCCTTCCAGCCTTAGTAGGATTTCTTGATCATCTAAGAGTCGAACCTAATCTTATCTTGATTAATAACACTCCTTTGATCACTAAGGTTGAAAACTATTTCTATTAAAATCCTTTGACTTTCAAAGTTTCTCTCCATTTCTCTAGCTTATCATTGACTCCATATTTGTTTTTAATAAAAACAATGGCATCGACAACCAACATGCACCACAGAATATCATCTTGTACATGTTTAGGTTAGTCCATTCATTAATAAGGCGAAACGGAAAGAGCTCAAGGATAATCATGGGTGTAATCCTATAGTGCTAGGGAATTCACACATCTCAGGATGTGGTTCTAACAAATGTTAGAACTCAACTGTACATATCTTCATCAAAATCAATATATCTAATTTTAACCCCTTTATTTTCTAACACCGACCAAATTAGCAATCTAGAAACTCTATCATACGGCCTCTAAATAAGAAAATTTAGGACTCGTTTTCAAAGACATCTGACAGTTTTATGCAGGCTATCCGGCTAACTAACATAACCCTCTCCTTCATCCAGACATGGAATCGACCGTGTTAAGGGGAAGGTGCGACATAGATTAAATAGATCAATGATAAGATAAAAGGGAAAGATAGAGAAAAGTCGAGATTAGATAAAAAGAGGGGGAAAAAAAATACATAACCATTTGATTAAATGGTTTGCTCGTCGTGGGGTCCTTAGATTAGTCAAACAGGGTATCCTAATTAACTTGAAGCAATCTCATGTAACCTGCAGAAAAGACGGGACATAGGCGAGCGACTGGAATGGAGTCGCCCATCGACTCCAAAAGACAAATTGATGGTGAGCAGAACTAGATCATCGTTGATGGAGGGGTAAGCAAAACCCATGTCTGATTGGAGGAGCGACGAGGCCTCTGTCGGCAACCAGACACAGGCGAGCTTCCTTCAGGCGCCGACGAAGTGAGTATCTCATCTTTGAGGCTGCACAGGTGTTAAGGCTGCAGGGTCGACAGGCACTGTTTCGACTCCAACTCTGGTAGTATTTCTTGTGGGTCCCCGGCGACAATGGAGAACACTGGAGCAGGCGGGGTTAGGCAGGTGCACAAGGATGTCGGGAGGACTCAGGGTTTCTGCAGGAGGATGATGATGCTACTGGAGGTGACTGTGGTCTGAATCAAAAATATTAATGGGCAATGGGTGAAGGAGGATTCAGACGAGGAAATTGATTGGGAAAGCAAATTGGGGTCTGACGAGGAACTCTTGATAGACCCGTTGCAAGCACCCGAGGATGTTAGTTCCCCACATTTGCACAGGGTTGAGGCTGATTATGAACAAGGAATTGGGGCCGGTTTTGAACCACAAGATGGTTCTGTCTATGTTTCGCCAACGTCGGACCTTCATGGTAAATAATTGGCGGGGAGTAATGACCAAGCTTCTGGCCTTAAGCATTGTGTTACCTTAATTTCCTCTTCATCTCCCATTCCTTTTTCTACTTTTGTTCTAGCGCTTCTTTGAGTTCTTTCTTGGGTCAGTCTGGTTCTGAATGTTCAGGGACTAATAATAGGGATGAAAGGTCAGATAGAGGTATTTTGCCAATACCAGTGAGCACTGAGCATGGGCCGAATAAATCTATTCCGACAGACGGTGGTACAGTGGGGGGAGGTTATAGGAATTACGCCACTTGGGAATGATCTTGATGATCGAGATCCCGAGAAGGTATTAGAGAGTATTGGGGTTCGACTTGTGGATTGTAGCGAGCCCTAAGTGTAGAACTCCAGACAAAAATGTAAATAAAGGAATGAGGGAACTTTTGAGGCTTCGCTCGACAGTTAATTAGCCCTCTGTTTCCTTTTAAGTGTCCACTTATCTTTTTCACACATATTAATGTAACTCAAAATGTATGGACACAAATAAATGAAAGGGAAATGGATGGACAAAAATCATCCCTTTCATACTAAAAAAGGAAAGTGGATATTTATTTGGCGACTTCCCTAAATGGAATAGTGGACACTTAAAAGGAAACGGAGGGAGTAAGTAACAGTTAGAGGGAGTCAAAATAGGAGTACAGGGGTGGAGGTGTCTTTGTCTTCGTCTAGTGATCCTGATGAGAGTGCTTAGCTTCAGTGTTGGGGGTTTTGGGGAGAGCATTAAGCGTAGGAAGGTTCGTGAGGTCCTGTCTAGAGCAAACCTGGATAATGGTTTCTCCAAGAGATAAAGAGGGAGAAGGTGTGTAGTAGGCTGGTGAAGAGTATTTGGGGTACTCGTTTTCGTGAATGGGAGTATTTACCTTAAATTGGGGCTTCGGGGGGTATTCTTATCATAAGAGACACTCGATAAGCTTCTAGGATTGAGGTTATCCATGGGAGGTTTACTTTGTCAGTTAGAGTGAACATTAGGGGTTTTGGGGAGTGGTGGGTTAGTACAGTTTACGGAGCATACGGGGTTCGTGGGCGTGATTTCTTCTGGAAGCAGCTTCATGGTTTGGCAGGTTCATGTGGGTCTCGTTGGTGTATTGGGGGAGATTTTAGTGTGATTCGTAGATCGTGTGACAAATTAAGGGGGTCTAGAATTACTATGAGTATGAGACACTTTGATGCCGGCTTCACCTGGTATGTGTTCGGGGAGAGGAATTGTGCAACTAGGATTAATAGATTCCTTGTTGGTAATTCGTGGGAGAACTTTCCTGATTTAGCCCAAACAGTTCGTCCTAGGATTGTGGCGGATGACTTTTCGATCATGCTTGAGTCCAATCCTACCCCGTGGGGACCCACCCCATTTCGTTTTGAGAATATGTGATTATATCATCCGGATTTCAAAGAGTTGGAGGGTAATTGGTGGGAGGAGTGTTTGGTTGAAGGGTGGAGTGTCAGTTGAGTTTCTTGAAGGAGAAGTTGAAGATTTGGAATAAGGAGGTGTTTGGGGATATTAGAGTTAGGAAAGGGGAGCTCCTTAGGAAGGTGGAGGAGCTAGACTGGGTAAAAGAGAATAGATATTTGTCGGATGATGAAATGAATAGACGGGCTAGACGGATTGAGGAGTTCGAGAACAATCTGTTTAGAAAAGATGTTAGTTGGCGCCAAAAGGTTAGAGTGACCTGGGTTAAGGAAGGGGATTGTAATTCTAAACTTTTTAACAAGGTGGATAGCCAGGCAAGCGAAGGTTGGGGTACATTAAGAAAATTGAAATGGATGAGAGCATTATTATCAGAGATATGATTGCTAAAGAGATTTTTGGTTTTACAAAAATCTATATTTTGAGGATAATGTTAGTCGACCGATGATTGAGGGTTTAGATTGGAGTCTGATTTAGGAAGAGAAGAAGAGGGGCTGGAGAGAATGTTTGAGGAGGATGAGATTTGGCAGGGCGTTTCTGACTTAGTTAGAGATAAGGCGCTTGGCCCAGATGGGTTTACAATGACTTTTTCCCACTCATTTTGGGGCATTATGAAAGTGATATCTTGAGAGTGATGACCGAGTTCTTTGCTAATGGGGTTGTGTGCCAGAGCATCAATTCCACGATCATAACCCTCATTCCTAAAAAGGAGAGATCTCACAAGATTAAAAATTTTTGGCCCATTAGCCTTGTTACTAGTATTTACAAGAGCATTACTAAGGTGCTTTCTCGTAGACTTGGAGAGGTTTTGGGCGATATCATCTCTGAAGCTCAATGTGCTTTTGTTAATGGCCACCAATTGATTGATGCTGCCTTAGCGGTTAATGAGATTGTAGATGATCTGAGGACAAGAGGTAGGAAAGGGTTAATTCTCCAATTGGATTTTGAGAAGACTAACGATCGGGTGAATTGGCATTTCTTGATCTAGCGATGGACAGGAAATGTTTCAATCCTAGATGGCGAAGATGGATCTAAGGTTGTCTTTCCTCTTCCTCTTCCTCGTTCTCTGTTATGGTTAATATTGAGCCTAATGAATGGTTTCTTGCTCCTAAAGGTCTTCGACAGGGAGATCCTATGTTTCCATTTCTTTTCATACTAGTAGTGTATGTTCTTCGTAGATTGCTCTTGAGGAGTGAAGAGGGTTGTTTTATAGGGTTGTTGGGTAGGTAACGACGGCACGAAGGTTTCTCACCTTCAATATGCAAATGATACCATGTTACTTTAATCCGAGGGGCGTGGTAAATTTAAGAACGTCATCACCATTCTTCAAATCTTCGAGATTGCATCTCGTCTCAAGATTAATTTAACCAAGAGTGGTTTAGCCGGTATAAATGTGAAAGCTCAGACTGAGTTCGTATGCAGCTCTCGTGGGTTGTTCTGATATGTAATGTCATTTTTACTATCTTGGTCTACCTTTAAGAGGGAACCCTAGGGTGATTAGTTTTTGGGATCCGATTATTGATAAGGTATCCAAGCAATTAGATGAGTGAAAGGGTGCCTACTTTTCATTAGGATGGAGAGTTACTCTCATTGAGTCATGTTTGTCTAGTATTCCTGTCAATTATTTATCACTCTTTAAGCTTCCCATGGGGGTGGCTGAGCATATAGAGGGGATTATGCACTGATTTTTGTGGTTGTGGATCGAATAGGAGAGTAAGGATCATTTAGTGGTGTGGAAGAGGGTTAATAGGGCTAAGGAGGAGGGAGGTATAGGGCTTGGGAACTTGGTTTTTAAGAATATTGCTCTGGTTGGTCAAGGATTACAGAAAATTTTGTTTGCAATTACAAACACCACAAAGCATTATAGTTACTTTCAACACATTCACTGTGAGCACGGGATATCGATGTAACATAAAAGCCCTTCCTACTGAATTTCAGAAACAAGAGAACCTGATCATAGTAGAATGTACATACACTATACAAACTGCAGAAATAACATATGTACACGCTGGTAAAGTTTTTACTTACAGTGGGGTGAAGTCCAACACGTGGGGGATCAACAATAGCGACAACATTTTTAAATTGCTTCATCGAACTAGTTCCATTTGCCGGGCTGCAACTCTTTCGGGAATCTTTGTCAAGTTCCTGGATGTCTGTGCTGATACAGCCAGATTCTCCATTCTTACATTGAAGTCCTGAGCTTTCTTCATGCTCTGGTGAATTGTCAATGGAGGCACCTTTCTCTTCATTGATAGAAGCTTCTTCATCATTTATTTGAGATCCATTTGGAACCTCATCTTGCTCCAGAGGCAGATTCAAGTACTCTTTGAGAAGGGAACCCATTACGTCTTCTGCCTGTTATGCAACAAACAGAAGATTTGAGGAATCAGTACTGTTAAGCAAGGCAAGAAGAAACAATACTGAAACATTTAAGTTTAGCTTTAAAATGTTCTGTTTCGTTTCTTGGAGGGGTACAAAACCATAGGCAGCCCTGAACCCCTTCTCATAAAAACTAATGTTCGTAGTTGGGGCAGAAGACTGCCTTGCGTAGCAAAACAACTAGATTCACGACACTCAAAGTATCACATGCAAGGATATATCACAATTTAAGGAATTAGAAAGGAATGGGAATCCATGAAATCTGACCTTTGCGCATACAAATCTGCAATTTTTTATGCCATTAATTTCAGCATTTCTGTGAGCATCTGAAACTGCAGAAGCATTCATTTCGATCCCAACTACCTACAAGTTTTTGAGGCCAAAAATAACTTAATTATAAAGAGTAAGAATAAAGGTAATGGAGATAAATTGTTTTCGAAAATATGTATGAATGAGACTACATAATCTCCATCTATCTTTTCAAGAAGTATTTTTCAAGTTTTGCAGGTACAAAGTTGTGTCCATCAAGCAACAGAACTAAAACACATGAAGTACACCGGCTGGAGTCACAAGCATTACCATACCAACACGATGTGCCAGTGTGAGGCCTATCGTTCCAGTCCCACAGCATACATCAAAAAGCAAGGTATCAGGACCCAACCCGGCCCAATCCCCAGCGAGCGAATACAGCTTTTCTGCTGCAAGAGTATTAACCTGTTGTCATGTAAAACCTAAATATCTGCCAACTCTAACAGAACAAAAAATATAAAAGCCTTGAAACGGAAACCAGGAAATGGCGACAGATAGGTAAATAGAAGGGAGGGAGGGAGAGAGAGAGAGAGAGTACTTGAAAAAAGGCTGTTGGGGAAATACGGAACCGAAGATTGCTTATATGGTCATGGATTCTTGCTTCTACAGCATCATTCGCTCCCTCTGCTTCAGCTTCATTTCCAGCTTTTAAAATGGGCAGAGAGCGCAATGGAGCATCAGCTGGTGCAACATTTGATATTCCTTGATGATCCTAAATTTAAATTATCACCAACACAAAAAGAAAACCTTAAATTGAAAGGGCTTCATTTTCGTCTCAAACCTCAATACAAACAGAACTACCTCTATTCTGGACATCCACTTGTGGTTGTTTATTCTATGAAACAAATCACTACACTGTGTTATGTCCATATATCAATATATGAAGAATGGAATTCAACTTTACTGAGGTTGAATAAGATATAACCACATCTCCATAACCCAAACCTAGATCTCAAAACAAACCTCTACAAAATTGAACTCTAACGAAGCTTGACTAAGATATAAAGGCAATGTGGGAATATGTGCAAATGCAATGAATCAAACAATCAAACATACACGGGAAACAGTATCACCAATACTCCAGTTAAGGTAAAAAAATACTGGGTAACTTCATTCCAACTGAAAAACTGATACTTTCTTTGGAAGTAAGCTCTCTCAATTCCAATATTTCCTTTCTTTTCTACCATTTCCTATTTTCATACTGATTGTAGTTTCCATTAAAATGGGAATATTAGTAAGAATTTTCTTTTGACTTTCAGGTTCACAGAAAACCTAAATTCCTTGAAAGTTATCAGGGTGGTTCATCCTACTGAAATGTCATACATAACTGTTCCTGAGCCATAAAACGAATTAATCAAGCCCGTGCAACAAAACTCATAACATTCAGAGCCAGCAGACTACATCCACAAAGGTTTACCTCTATCACAATGAAAAAGCTAGAGGTACCGTTTACAGGCACACGCCTGATCAAGTGACAAGCCCATGAAGTATGAGACTATGAGTAAAATATGAAAAAATGTAATGTCCACTAATCTAGTGTCGAATTCAACAATAAGCAGTACTAAATTCATTTGATGAAGAAATATATGTGAACTGTTTCTACTTCCTAAATCGCGGTTAAGTTTGTGTATTTGCTTAAGAGCTGCAGGCGGCCAAGTTGAATAAATCAACTAGCGTTTCTTCAGCTTAGAAAGTTGACAGGATTATTCCCTGCATCAGCCAGATATATTTTCTAATATCTAACATAGATCAGCAAAGTTTAACCAAGCCAGAATATTGCTTAATGAAGGAAATAATCCTTCCATTTTTATCGATTACTATTTCATTTTGTGCCACAAAAGCTGCCAGTCTTTCAGCATCTGTTCAACATCAATAACTTACATAAATTACACTGATTACAAAGCAAACCACGAAAATGAGTAACTCCAGAAATGGAGAGGCCTATCATCTTGGATACTGCTTCATAACAGTTTGAACTGCCATAGAAAAAAGTAACTTCCTTGAGTCCCATGAAAGAAAGTAAAGGTCCCTCTTATAGTCGTCAAAGGTGCTCGGCCGCCTCACCTTTAGCCACCTCAGATGAGTCTCTCGCCTTAAAAAATTCAGAGCGGGCTGATGCTAGTCTTTTTACTCGCCTTGGACGCCTCGAGCGCGAGGGGTGAGGCAAGACTCTCGGTCATCTTTGAACCTACTCGCTACAAAACCCCATATATGAGCAAGATCTAGGTCTCCAAGAATTGGTTGTCTTGGTCCCCGGGGGAGGGATTAGTACGAGGGACATTCATTAATTACAGCTTTTCCCTCCCCCGACAGGCTCTCCCCCAAGGGGAGACGAACGAAGTGAAGAGGGGGATAGCGCAAATGTGTTAAGCACATAACTACATCCGAAGTCAGACTAGAAAACGATCTCCCCCTCGAAGGGGGACGAGCGTATGTAATTCAAAGGTTGATTTTCAAACACAATGAGTTTATAGCTAAGAATGGTGTTGTCTATAACTATAGTTTCACTTTGTTGCATGATTATTTCTTCAAAGTTTTAACTACTCTTTTCTTTTGCGATAGAACTGTAACTTTGGATGTGGAAATTTTTGTTATTGATACTATAGGTGAGCTTAATTTCAAATGTTATTATCAATTTTATAATATTTTTTGAGATTTGTTATAATATATATTATATGTAAATAGGTATTCTTAATTTTTTCCCACTAATATCACCTTTCTCGCCCTTCAGTCGCCCGCCGCTCACCTCACCTTTCACCATCAAAAAGTACCTCTCGCCCGCCTCTCGCCTTCCGCCTCTAACAACTATGGTCCCGCTAAAAAGATTAATAAACAGAAAATAAAATCATTGATGCAAGAGACAGTACCTGAACTACCAAAGCTGATAGAGGCAAAGGAGGAGAATTTGCAGAGGCTCCTGCAGAAAATGCTTGAGCCATCTTCTCAAATTCACCTTTCACCAGTCCATCATCAAAGCCTGCTGATGATACCTAAATAAACATATCACAAGACAGCAGAATAAGATTTTATAAGGAAGGGGCGGATACAGGTATATTATCCATGTTTTGATGGGATGGCCAAATTTTTGCATTTATAGTCAATCAATAAATCAACTTTTGATTGCTATTAAGAAAAACTGAGTTAAGCCCCAAAAGATGAAGCTCAATCATATATCTTTTATTATCGACTTGGCCATACGACACATTATACACTAGTAAGTTTAAAGAATAGAAAGTGGGACACTTGCTTTTGACAAGCAGGGTTAAGTAGATATACACCTGAACCATGAGCATGACCTCCAAAATATTAGCCTCCGGATTCTCAACCTCAGCACTCTTGCCTGGTGTTCGTCCTTCTCTAACCTGAAAACAATCAGAGAAGGAATATATTCATTTGCAGTGGCTAGACCTGGCAAAATGCTACCCATTAACCCATTCTAACCTGCTTTAACCTGTT
>JAOTQG010124345.1:0-10391 GCA_025631175.1 Iris virginica | reverse complement strand
GCTTGGCACCTCACATAATTTAGATTTTATTTTGGTTTGATCAAGAACATCTAAATTAGAGCTAACTGAATTGGGTGAAATTTGTAAAAGCCATGGAAGGACACATATATATGTAAGCTGTAGCTGTAGATGTGAGAGAGATTGTAGGTGTTGAAACAAACCAAAAATACCCAACACACACACTTGGTTGGATACGGACACCCCTATTTGTTTTCCTCCATTTTCCCACCCTCTCCTTTCTCGCCTCTCTCTCTCTCTCTCCCCTCTCTGCAATATCTCTGATCCTTTCTCCGCCTCCCCCTTATTGTCTTTGTTTGTTCATGGAAGAAACTCCCAAAACACCCAAGACTCCGAAGTCACCGACACTTAACAATTTTCACAACGTCCTCGGCATTCCCAAAACTGCATCCCTTAACGACATCTGCAAAGCCTATAAATCCCTTGTTAGGAAATGGCATCCTGATAAAAATACAAACAAAGCCGAAGCTGAAGCCAAGTTCGCATCCATCACAGAAGCTTATAGGGTACGTACATATGCTCCACGAGACCTTAATCTTTTGGTGATTTTTCGTTTTTAAATTATGAAAAATCGGATTCATCGCGACTTTTTCTTTATTTGGTGACGTTTTCATGGCAAATGTTCTTATGTTTTTCTAAAGGAAAGAGGGCTTTATATATGTTTATATTCATTTCATGCATTCGACCACGTCTCGAGCAAATTCATTCGTCGTTCCATGCAAATTAGTACATAACTTGATCAGTAACAATATGTCGGGCATTTTCTGAATTTTTTGCAGGCGCTTAGCAGCAAAAAGAGAGACGAGAGCCTTCAGTTTGTGGATGAGCCAAAAACCCCACAAAGTTCATCAAACAAACCAAAAGACGACGATGGCTTTGTTATTTCTCACCCGACGCTCCTCTCAAGGAGCGGAAGCAACCAATACGCTTCATTGGCGAGCCCGAGGACACCATCGGCCAGGAGAAATAGCGTCCCAACCCCGTTAGAATTTTATGCCTCGTTGTCGAGATGTTCGAGCAATGACTACTCTAGTACTACCCCACCAACCCCCGGTAGCCCTGTAGAAGGCCTTGCCACGAGTTTGTCAAGAGGACGAAGCAGGAGTATTAGTACTCCTATCATTTTCTCTCAATCTATTGCTCGGAAAATTAAACCTCCGCCCATTGAGAAAAAGCTCGAGTGCACGCTTGAGGAGCTCTGCCATGGATCTGTCAAGAAGATCAAGATTACTAGACAAGTCATCTCTGACTTTGGGTATCTTCTTTTTTTCTCAGTTTCCTTTTTCATATTAATCCATATTGCTCAACAAAAGGGGGAAAAAAAAAAAGGATCATTTCATATTTTGGTCCCTTTTTGAGAAATATATATACATACATATTTTTCTTCTTTTCAAAATTTAATGCGTAGTTCTTAAAAGTAATCAACTAAGTTTATGATAGTAGATGAAGCTGAATATCTCCTCAGATTTGGCAATTGGGAAATAAAGTCCCCTTGCCCTTCAGCACGCTAGTCATGTAGAGGCTAACTTTTTATTGCGATCCTTGAGAATAAATCTCAAATCTTATATGATGCATCTATATATATTTTGGCAGGCTAATTGTTCCAGAAGAGGAAATAGTAAAGATCAGGGTGAAGCCAGGGTGGAAAAAGGGCACAAAAATAACATTCGAAGGTAAGGGGGACGAGAGACCGGGCTCACTTCCAGCAGATATCATCTTCGCGATCGATGAAAAAAGACATCCCTTGTTTAAGCGACTAGGTGATGATTTAGAGCTCGGAGTTGAGGTCCCTCTAGTTCAAGCTCTTACCGGGTGCACCATTGATGTCCCGTTACTAGGTGGCCAACAAATGACTGTGTCAGTCGATGATATCATTTTCCCGGGTTTTGAGAAGAGTATCCCGGGCCAAGGCATGGCTATCTCTAAAGAAGGGAGGCGAGGCGACCTACGGCTCAAATTTCTCGTTGAGTTTCCGACGGAATTGACCGACGACCAACGGTCCGAAGCTGTTAGTATTCTAGGCGAGTGTTCTTGATCGATCACCCAAGACAAGAATGTCCGCTTTTAGCTTGTTTCGCAACATCTTAGATTAATTGCCTACAAGCTGATGTATATGCATGTTAGGTAGATTTTAGAGAGAATTTAATTGTGGCCATTTTCATTTTAAATGCAATTGAAATTTTTAAGAATTGTTCCATGGTTTATTTTTGAGTTACCAAATTAAAATTGAATGGTTTATTCATACATATGCGTGCCTAGCTCTGTATTAATTGACAAAATGCAAATGTTGAATAGTATGTTTCAAGGTCATGTTTCTGTCGTAGCATCATAGATATATAAGTACACTTCCGTAAATACATCTTACTTTTCAAAATAATTGTCCTCTTTAAATTTTTTTAATCGATTAAATGAAAGTTTGACATATTTTTTTTTATATTTGGATGTTTTTAAAGTATTTTTTTTCTGTACATGTTATATTAAAATTATAAAATACTTGAATTAATTCAATCCAGTTAACTCGAAATTAAGTCCAAACAAATCTGAATTTGGAGAGCAATTGAGCTAATATTCTTTAGTTGAATAGAATTCGAATTTTTTTTTTTTTTTTGTTCCCATCATCAAAATGTCGTAAAAATGGAATTTAAAAAGTCTTAATCATAGTTATTATAAGAACAGAACGATTCGCGAACAAATCATATGATTCGATTCACTTCAAATACCTCTAGATAGATGTCGTTTGAGTAAATAAAAAAAGATCAAATAATCGAACAAGTCGCTCGATTCGTGTGAATCGTACGATATGTTTTTTCGATTCGTACGAACGGGTTAGGCGGATTCGAGTTGAATAAATACTCTTACATATCTTATTCGTTTCACTGACTTCTCGTTACCCTCTAAAAGAATACCTCGAAGTGCAGTGAGGAAGTTGAAATTCGACCGCGACCGTCACTGTAATATTCTCGCACTAACAACGCAACTCAATTTCACCTTTTACTTGAAGAAAATGGGCCCAAGTGCGACGGAGGGTCGTCGTCATCGCCGTTGTTCGTGGCATCTCTGACTTCCTCTATCTTTCTCTTTCCTTTACAGTTTTGAGTCTTTTCCTTGAACTCTCTCTCTTCCTCTCCCCTCTTTAATGTTGGTCTTTTATCTTATAATAAAATTTATAAAATATAAATTAATAATATACTTTAGTATAAATTGAGTATTAGACTATTAATACGTAAGTATGTAAATTGTAAATTTTGTAATGGAGTAACAAAAAAATTGTAGTATTATATTTTACTTGCAGTATGTATTTTATGTTTTGTTTTCTTTTTATTATTATAAGTTATATAATTCATTAATTTTTGAATTTTTGATTCACTTAATTAAATATAAATATAATATTATCACATCTTACACCGTCACTGCTTAACTTTTAACAAAAATTTATTGTTATAAGTTATATAATTCATTGATTTATGAATTCTTGATTTGATTAAATATAAATATAAATATAATGTTGTCCTAAGTTTTTTTTTTTTTTTTTACTTTTTAAATGATTTTTAGGTTCAATTTAATGTTCTGACTTTGATTTAATTAAATATTTTTTACAGCATATAATAATTATAATTTTTAACTGAATCCTACGATAATAGATTTTAAACTTTTTTGCGATACGACAAGTATGTAAGATGAAAAGACAAATTTACCCTTGTTTTTTTATTTAAACGCTGGGGCTTTTTTGTCCTTGGCTCGCAAACGGGGCGCCGGTTTTCTTCTTCCCCTTTCCGGTTTGCAGTTCTGTGAGTAACAAACGGAATGGAGCAGTACAGCAAGAAGAAGAAGAGGAAATATTACTCATCGGAAGAGTCGTCGCCGTCTCCGTCCTCGTCGTCAAACGACGACGTCAAGGCCTCTCCAAAACGGCACAAAAGCAGTCGGCGACACCGGGAGGAAAGAAGTTCGAGGAGAGAGAAAGAGAAGAGGAGAGAGAAGGAGAATAGGAAGAAGAAGAAGAGGGACAAACGAAGGGATAGAGAGAGGAATCGCGGTGGTAGACGGGAGCGCAAGAGGAAGGATTATTCCGATTCGGAATCAGTGTCGGAGTCGGATGATGATGATAATGAGGCTGCTGCTGCGGCGTCGGTTGAGAGGGAGGATCCAGCAGATGTGGTTAGGGTTATATTGAACGAATTCCCAGCTGTTTCCAATGATTTGGAACAGGTAACTTCAATATCATTTCTCTCTGTATCCGTATACCTCTTGAGTTATGATGATTTTCTGCATTCTGGATTGCGTATTTGACAGCTGTCTTAATTTGATATAGATTCTTAATCATAGAACCTGGAACTAGGCCGTGCGTGTGTCTTAGTTAATACTCCATCTGTTTCATACTAAGTTCTTAATTTTGGCTGAGCAAACAATAAAAATGCTGAGCAAAAAAAAAAAAAAGTGTTTTAAGTTTGAGTTTATGTGGTGAGCCTGATAAAATGTGGACCGATTTTTTTTTTTGGAAATTTACTTATCTTAATTCCTACCAACATTATATTACATTGCATGGCATGGTAATTTAATGTAGTTTTAGTGATTGATTAGATGGACTACTATACAAGATAAGATAGAAGTTTGAAGAATGGAATTGGCGTGAGAACAGTAGGCTCCTTAATAGGTGTGAAGAGGGGTTTTTTAAGGGCTGTTTGGTTGGTTGAGAAGGGATGAAAGTTCTCACTTTTGACACAGTGATGGCAATATTATATTTATGTCGGAAGGGTTATGTACAAAAATATTCACCATCCTACAACTTTTTGAAGCCGTTTGGGGTTTGAAGATTAATTACCTAAGTTTTGCTTGGCTGGTCTTAATGTGAAGAGCGAGATTTTGAGTTCTTATGCTACTCATGTGGGTTGTTCAGTGAAGCAATGTTCTTTCTCCTACCTTGGTCTTCCTCCAGGGATCAGGGGAATCCATTGACCGCTGGTTTCTTGGATCCAATTGTGTCTAAGGTGTGCAAGTGCTTTGTGTGGAAAGGAGCATATTTTTCTCTATGAGGGTGATACTTTGACTGAGTTGTCTCTCTTGAAATTACGTGTGAGGGTGGCAGAGTGTAGAGGCGATTTTGCATAGGTTCTTGTGATGCGTGGTAGGGAACGGTAGTAAGGATCACTTGGTGGCCGGGATGCTGTGTGGAGGATGAAGGTGGGAGATGGGATTATGCATAGGTTCTTGTGATGCAGCCCATGTGGGGCAGGGAAGGGTAGGGAGGATCAGCTGGTGGCTGGGACGCTGTGTGGAGGACTACGGAGGAAGAGGGTTTAGGGATTGAGAAATTTATTTTCAAGTACATTTCTCTTATTGGCAAATGGCTTAACAATTCCCTTTACGGCTCACTCTCTTTGGTGTATTGCTATAATTGCTATTTAAATCCAGCTTGATGCAAATCGGAACACATGGGATGCATCTATCGGCCCCTCCTGCAAGCCATGGAATATCTACGTAGCTATTGTCATTTTTTTTTAATCTTATTTTTTTTTAGGTTGGAATCAAGGATAATGTATGTTTCTTGGAGGATCTATCGAGAGGAGAATTGCCTCTTGAATCATATTTCCGTCATATAGGGGGTCGGTTCTCTTGGAAGCTTCATTTGACAAAGAATCTAAACGATAGAGATTCCATGGATGTTGCATACTGGCTTAATCAACTTTCCTCTTTCTACCTTTCATACCAGGAATGTTTCCACCCTTCTGATCACCTTGACCGTCATGTTTGGCTTCTAGAGTCATTTAAGCTTGTTTTCTGCCAAGTGCATGAAGTGTCTTCTTCCACCTTGAGAACTAATTGAATTTCTTCCATGCACCTTCATTTGGAAATTCGAGGTTCCATTTAATCATAAAGTATTTGCTTGGTCCGTGGTTCTTATGGGTTGAATACCAATGATTAGTGGCAATAAATTCGAAGGATGCTTTGGTTTTGTGGGGTTGTGTTGCATTCGGTTTGCAAATTTCTGTTATAAGCGGAATTGTCAGATATTTAGAGGTAACGAGCTGGTTCTTTCTCTTATGTGGGAGAGGATTTCCTTTCAGGCTTCCCTTTGGTGTGGAGCTTCAGGGCTTTTTAAGATATGTCTTCAGGATTTGGTTGGAACTGGAGTGTGGCTTTGCACTTATTTCGTAGAGTTTTTTTTTTTTTTGTCAGATTCAGGTTCACCATCTTGTACTCTCTCTCTCTCTCTCCTAATAAATTTCTTCATTTTTCAAAAAAAAAAAAAACTTTCTTTAGTGTAGATTCCCAAGTCTAACAGTGGGAAGGTAACGTTTAAGTGATGCAAAGTGGGGTAGTTTATTCTTCTCTTATCAATGACATTTCTTCTTTTATTAAAAAAAGAAGGGGTAGTTTATGATTATTGAAGCTTGCAATCATAAAGCAGTTGTGTTTCCTTTTTTAAAAAAAAATCTAATACTATTCTAGTATCCGTGTTTGTGGAGTTGTATGTAGTCTAGGGTTTAGGGAAGGTTAATGGACGCTCTCTCTAAGGTAGCTTTAATGGTTCATAGTTTGGCCTTGATTTTGAGGAGTCGACTTTCAGCTGTGATGGTAGAATGAAGTAATTATGGGATGTTATTTCAGCTCATTGTATACAGAAACGGTGTTAGAGCCCACTGTTATTAAATAATCGAACATATTAAAATAAATAAAGAAGAAAATTACGAGAAAAACAATGCAAAGATGGACCGTAGAGAGTCAGAAGACCTGCTTGCTGAAAATGAAGGTCCTTAAGTTTGATGTATCACTCATCTGTTAAATGAGGAATGCCAACCAGACTGTACGCAAGGTTGTGAAAGAAAAACGTTATGTGAGTTTTAAGGATTTTGAGAGATGTCTGCATTGCTTGCAGCCTGACCAACTTTCTGGGATGCATTTATGCTGACTTGAGTTAACTAATCCACGAAGGAAGAATTGGAGCTGAGCTGATACTAATACTACCCTCTCAGAGTAAATAAGAAAATGTAACTAAGATGTGATTGTTTACACATAATTGAAAATTAATTAGCTGATTGAAGACGGCTTTTTCAACCTGTTATTCTAGTGGTGGTAGATGCATTGTGCACATACTATAACCATCTGTGATCAAACTGCTATAGTTTAAACATGCTATGTTATCAGACACATCAGATAAGCGAACTCAAGTCTGAGAGAAAGGAATTTCTGAAAGTTCTTCCATGCTAATTTATTAAACTTTCAGTTAGATAAATAGTTATTTTCTCAGATGGCGACTCATTTTGTTTTCAGCTTCTGCGAATGATTGATGATGGACAAGCTGTTGATATAGGAGGACTGTCTGAAAGATCTTTAGTAAAGCATCTAAGAAAACTGTTCTTATCATTGAACCTCAAAGAAAGTGGCCAGCTAGTCTTTTTGTTGCCTTCCAAAGTCCGTCCTACTTTGGACGTTGTTGGAGCAATTATAAGGCCAAATGTTGAACCTACAAAGGAACCAGTTGATAATAATGTACCACAAGCTGATAATCATCAGGTATCGCCTGAAGAAGATTGCAGAAAGTTGACTGATGACAGTAATGTTCCATCTGCACAAGAGAATGCAGCTGGTCCAAAAAGAAGGTAATTTAATCTTGTTTTACCAATCACATTTTTAGAAAAGAACGAACAGTTCATATGAAAACAATAAACTGAAAGGCGCTGTGGTCTGAGGGCAAGAACTTGTATTTAGCTTATATTATTGCCACATTTCTCACAGTTTCGATTTAGTTTTCTGAAACAAAAAGACTAGTTACTGTTTCAACATGCTTGAAGTCTTTTATCGCTTATGATCATTTTGTTTAGTTATTATTATTATTATTAGAGAATAAGAAGAAGAGTCAGTAGTAGGTGCAGTAATAATTATGTCTCCAGGATATTATGTTATCTGATATTGCATTCTGTATAAGTAACTATGTGGATTTTCAGTATGAGAAAAGCTCTGACAAAAATAAAATAAAATGGGAAAAGCAGCATAATATGAATTGATATTTAGCATTTACCATTGGTTTGAAAGCAACAGTGTAGTCAGTCGCTCATTTTCTCTGCCTCTCCTTTGCTTCCATGCTCTCCCATTCAGTTTTTTTTTTTTTTTTTAATTCTTTTCTGTAGCATTTGTTTCACTATTTTTCTGTAGCACAAATTTAATGATGGAATTAATGATAATGAAGAAAAGCTTAATTCTAGCATCCATTTTATCCCTCAAAGGAACCTTAGAATTTATTTATCATCAATAAATATGGTTGATGGAAAGTGCACTCAGATCAGTCCAATGCCACTTTGGCAATTTGGCGTACTTGAAACTGTTCTTACTAGATTTATTCTCGTATTTGGACTTTTAATGACATAAAGTAAAAACAATGTACTTGGCGTGCTCTAGAACTCTAGTGATTACTCTTGGAACAAAACTGAGATTTTGGAAGATAAAGGTTCTGCATCAAATTATTTGTGTGAGTGCTTTGATTTTGCCATTGTGATAGAAGCTTACCATTGATACATTTACCTGAGGATTTTTGGATACTGGTATGGCTGGTGGCATTATATTTGGTTCTTGCAGGGTTATTGGTCCGGCGATGCCATCTGCAGAGTTGCTCGCTGCAGCAGCCAAGTTGACAGAAGCAGAGGCAGAGCTGAGGTATGAGTTTGTCTTGCATGCTATTTGGATGCTGGTTTCTTATGTTAGTGTCAAAGATTGTGTCAATGTGAGTGTTTTGCTGACGTCCATCATTGATACAATAACTCCAGAGAGGCTGAGATGGATGAAGATATCGAATTTATTGGACCTCCACCTCCTGCTGTGGTTATTGAAGCTGAATCAGCAAACGACGCAGAGCGTTTTGAAGAGGTCCTATTTCTCACTTCTGCATGCGATTGTTGATGCATGGTTCTGTGTGATTACATGTAATTTACAGATTCAATCTTTTAATTAACCTCTCAAACCTGTTAAAGTTTACTTGCAATTTGAGTCTCCTAGTGCTGTGTATTCTGCATTGTGAGGTCAAAATTCCTGCAAGATATTGACCATAAATCTTAATGCACATTTTTTTCTCTTTGTTGTTTTTATCGGATTTATTTATTAATCGTGCCGCAGAGATTCTAGATGGTTCTTCCTCCATAAATTCTACTCAATTTGAAATTTAGGACAGTTTATATTCAATCTTGTTGAATTTACATCATGGGTTTTTGAAATTTTTGATGGGGAAATTATATAGAACTCAACTTTTTTTCTCTTTTTTGTTTTTGATGAACAACTATGAAATTGGTTAATCGATGTTTAGGCTTAGTTATTCTAAGTTTCTAGATTATTTTTCAATTAGCATCATTATAGATCCTACAACTTCTAATTAGCTTTGAGTTCACCTTAAAATTCAATGGACTAGCTAGTCCTGATACTTTGCTTTACATTGTTGTCTTTGAATCATATATCTCTATTTTCTCACTAGTGTTTTTCTGTGGTCATTAATTTTTATGGCACATTAAAATAACAAGATTCTGTTTTGATGTGGTCAGATTACCAGAATCATGGGAGCCGAGGTTGACAATCCGTATGATGTTGTAGGAGTCAATAGACATATGTCAGCTGACAACATTAAGAAAAGGTAAGGCTTTTGATGAAGTTCTTGAAAACTGCTACTTCTTTAATTATTGAGAATCTTTACGACTTGTATGTAATGCTTGTAGTTGCCAAACATTTCCACGACGAGTTTAGGGTTTCGTTGTCATTGAATATGCAACTGAAAGGAAAAACAAGATGTATATCCCGTTACCTTGAGCACTAATATCGTAAAAGCCATGGTGACAGAGATGGTAGGATTCATGTAGATATATCTTCGAACATAGTTGTACAATGTTTCTTCTCTCTAAGAAGTCCTTTTAGCTTTTTGATGAATTTTGAGTGTTGGAGCTAAAATTTAGTAACGCAATCATCCTGCTTTTAACTGTTGTCACCTGCAGATTAATCTATTTAAAGCCTTTTCTCTATAGCAAACAATCATATTTGTTATGCTTGTTTTTTTCATTTCCAGACTGTGATATTAACCTTCTAACCGAGCAATCATAAGGTTGGATATGTGCTTGGTGTAAGTGGAGTTTATGAAACTGGATGGAAGTAATACTTCAAATTATAATCAAAAGTGGAGCATTTCAAATGCGAATTTTCCCCTTTTTTCTGCTGACGTAGATGGGGACATAACCCTTTTTGACAGTAGAAAGGAACTGCAAAAAATCCTTACCGTCGTGGCTGATTTGTTACTTAATTTGATGAAATGCATGTATATCCCCACCTCCGTTTTTTCTTTAGGCTTCGGAAGCACAAGCCTTTGGTTTTAATGAGATTTGGGTCCGGGGGCTAAGTTA